>VDFB02153014.1:0-40201 GCA_007258455.2 Sequoia sempervirens | reverse complement strand
AAAGGGGAAAATATTGATTTAGAAAAATGATACTCCACTTCAAATTTTGTAGCTTTAAAAAATAAAAAAAAAGTGATTGTAATCATATCATTATAACCATATTTTTGATAATATGTAAAAACTGAAAGAATGAATATTATATGTTAATGAATGAATGTGAATATGTTAATTAATGAAAGTTATATGTTAATGAATGAATGTTATATGTTATTAATGGATGAATGAATGTTATATGTTATTAATGGATGAACGAATAATGTTATATATTATTAATGGACGAATGAATGTTATATGTTATTAATGGATGAATGAATGATTAATGTTATATGATTGGGTATGGGGAATTGAGGAGAGTGATGGAGGGGGTGAGGGGCCAAATGAGCTTCCACCGGCCGTGGTTGGCCCTATTAAGTAGAGAATATTAAACTATTCTCAAAACAAAGAGAAGCTCAATAAGGTAATGTACTTTTCAATATAAGAAATGCATCGTTTGAAGCATCAAACCAATATGCAAAGATGAAAGAAAGTGCTAACTTTTCACTATGGTGGCAAAAAAATGATTCTTTATACCCTGAATCCATGCTCTGCATCATAATTTGAAGTTGTTTCCATTCCAATGTTCTGAGTTTATTTTGTTTGTATGGCTTTGTATGAATATCACATTGTGTTGTGTGTGGATTTGGTTTCAAAGCTCTGTTTCTTCTATTTTTAGTGGTGACATAACTCTAAAATTTGAATTTTGTGCATAATAGGTTAGTGGAAAAATTGATAGCTCTGAAGGGTTTAGAGGCTCAATTGAGATAGATATACAGATATTTGGATCTTGTTGTTGATGGGAGGCTTTGACTTAACCATGAAATTTTGTACCATCTGCAGATATGCAAAAGTTTCTCTACTTACCTTCATTATTGATCATAAATGTTGTAAATGATATTAATGCTTCAAACTTAAGATTCGTTTCATTGTTATAATGATCAAAATGTTATACTTTGCTATACATTCAAGCATTCTCTTGCCCCTACCCTCCTTTTAAGAATTTTCTTTGTCATAAAAGATTCACATTTCTATCTCATTTACACAAATTTATTTGAAGCCTAGGAGTGAATAAAGATATGTAAAAGATGATGGATTATGTCTAAACAACAACTTTCCATCTTATAGCTAATTAAATCCTAATATTTGAATAGTTTAGAGCTTGAATAATTCTTGTATATGCATGTGTAGCAATAAGGGAGCCTATGTGAAGATTGAAATTTAAAACATCACTTTGGTATTTTTCCTTAGGTAGTGAAATGATATTTTGAGTAATACAAACCTACACACACATTGATATTTTTGGCATTGCATTGAGGAAAATTTTTTTCTCTTATACCTACCCTGGCTAGACATGGAGGTATATAATATTGGTTTTTGGGTTTATTCTGTAAGTAGTTAATTTCATAGAGGAAGACTAAAATCTTCTTAATGTCCTGTGTCAGGTGTGAAAGCATATGAATCACTTGCTGAAGGCACCATTTTGTATTCATCCAAAAACTAGTTTGTTCTTTTTTTTATGTTTCTTGCATGTGTTATTTTTAGGCTCTAGAGATGTAGCTCGGCTCTTTCCTTTGCACTTTTCATCTATTTTGATGATTACAGTAGATTGTCCTCATAATTTTTCATGTAGATCTGTTTGTAACCTTATTTTCTACCAATCAATTTGCAAACCACTCACATATTAAGGACCATTTCACTAACTTGTAGTCATCCATTACTTCATATGTTGCAGGTTGTGTCTGTGTGCCAATAAATTCTGATGATTTGCGAGAACTTTAATCCTACAAGTGTACCCAATCTTTCTCAAGTAAAAGTCTTACCTTATTTTATAGTACTTTAAATGATTAATTGAAGGTGCTTCTTTATATCTGAGATAGTTGAACCCTGGATTAAAATATGGTATTAGATGGGTAGTATAATGATAAAACTGAGGTCCATTGAACACAAATTATGAACATATTTTACTGGACTATGAATAGTGTTACAATTATAATTATTACTCCTTTACCTACCTCTGCATTAATGAAAAAGATAGCAGATATTGGAAGTTCATTACATGTCTCATGTATGTGTTAGTATTTTAATTTTGTTTAAGTTTTTCAAGAGCTTGATTAGGTCAAGAATATCTTCTACAAGATCTATTCTCTTGACACTGCTCAACATTTTCCCTACACATTTTCTCTTCAATCTAGACATTTCGTAACTCCTTCCCTTGTTAGCCCTTGGTTGTTCTCAAGTGTAATGATTTTTCTATGCATCTTGTAGTATGTATGTATGATCAGTCATCTCAAGTGTAATGCTTTTTCTATGCATCTATGCATCTTGCAGTCTGTATGTATGATTAGTCATCAGTCTCCGCGATGGTACATTTCAATGAATATATATATATTTTTAAATTGCATTGTTTGTCGTAATTTTGACAAAAACCACCGACGAATCATCGAAAAGGTCTGACAAAGTTGCTATAGCTATGACGAAGGCTTCATCGTAACTCCTTGCCCATTTCGTCGCAATTTCGATGAACTTTTGGTGTTGTTTCGACACTACTCCTTGCCCATTTTGTCGAAATGGCGACGAATTTCTGGTGTTGTTTCGATGCTACTCCTTGCCCATTTTGTTGAAATGACGACGAAATTCTAGTGTAATTCATCAGTGGATACACGAAGTTTTCGTCGATATTTTGATGTTTCGTCGCAATTTCGATGAAAACCACCGACGAATCACCGAAAAGGTCCAACGAAGTTGCTATAGCTGCGACAAAGGTTTCATCATAACTCCTTGCCCATTATGTCATAATTTTGATGAAATTTTGGTGTTGTTTCGATGCTACTCCTTTCCCATTTCGTCGAAATGGTGACGAACTTTTGGTGTTGTTTCAACGCTACTCCTTGTCCATTTCATCAAAATGGCAACGAAATTATGGTGTAATCCATCGATGGATACACAAAGTTTTTGTTGATATTTAGACGAACATCTGAGTCATTTTATGATGCCGACGACTGACGAATCTGCGCCGTTATTTCGACGTTTAATTCATCGTCGGCCTTTCAATGAAAAACAACAACAAAAATGTTTTCGTCCTTTCGTCGCTTTTCTGACAAAGATTTGTCGAATGACCGACGAACGTTCGTAGGAAAATGGTGTCAAATTCAATAGTGGATAATAACACAAGCAAAGCTCTTGCATTGAGGCACCAACTTCATCATGTCAAGATGGCGAAAGGAGATTCTATTAACTCCTTCTTCATGAAGATCACTGAGTTGAGAGATCAACTTTGTACCAGTGGGCATATGGTTGATGATAAGGATTTGGTTATGTTGGCACTTAATGGTCTTCCTCAATCTTGGGAGCCATTTATCCAAGGCACTAGTGGGAGATCAAACCTACCTAAGTTTGATCGCTTGAGGGTAGATTGCATTCAAGAGGAATTGAGATTAGTAGCAAGAGGCAATGGGAAAAGTTATACCAATGAAGAGATTCATGTACTTGCCGCTCAATCTTCGAAGAAGAAAGGAAGAGAAGGGAAGAAAGGAAAATTCAAGAGGAACATAGATAAAAGATTAGATGGTGCTCCTACATCTAAGAAGAAGAGGGATCTTTCCCACATATAGTGATTCATATGTGATAAGTTTGGTCACTATGCAAAAGATTGTTCGACTAGACCTAAACAACATGCTTCAATTGCGGATGTGGGTGAGATCTCTCCTCAGAAGGATTCAAGTGGTTTTCTATTCTATTATGCCTTATCAAGCAATGTTCCAATAGATAGAAACACTTGGTTGACTGATAGTGGTGCCTCCTGTCAATCACTGGTTTTAGAGAACATCTTTCAGATTTGGTGGAGAGAGATACAAGTGTTCAAGTCATAATTGGAGATGATGTATGCTATTCCGTGAAAGGTGTTGGAACCTCCTCTATTCACTTAGATTCTGACATTTCTCTTCAGTTGAGTGATGTACTATTTGTACTAGGTATCAAGTGGAACCTTGTCTCTATTTCAGGTTTGGAGGACAAGGAATATCAAGTTGCATTCTCCGAAGGAAAAGTTCTCGCATGGCCAAAGAACTCTAGCATCAAGTTTTCCTGAGTGATTGGTGTTCAGAAAGAGAGTCTCTACAGACTTTCCACTCGTCCATTACATGCTTTGTTGCATGATTCATCAAGTTCGTGTGAGCTTTGGCATAGAAGACTCACTCACCTTCATTTTAGAGCACTTCCAACCATGGAGAAGATGGTCACTGGCATTCCTAAACTCAGCCAGGAGCATGAAGGTACTTGCCGAGGATGCGCATTGGGTAAGAATACTAAAGGAATTTTTCATGGTAGTGAAAGTAGATCTAAATATTCTAGATCTTATTCATTATGATTTGTGTGGTCCAATGTCTATTGCTTCTTTGAGTGGTTTCTTGTATTATGTAATTTTCATTGATGACTACTCTAGAAAGACTTGGATTTATTTTTAAAGAATAAAGAATCTGAAGAAGTCCTTGAGAAATTCAAGGAATTTAAAGCTCAAGTAGAGAACTTGTCTGGGAAGAGGATCAAAGTTCTGAGATCTGACAACAAAGGAGAATACATCTTTGGAGTCTTTCGTAACTTTTGTGTCGAGGCTGGGATTAAGAGGGAGTTTTGTGTCCCTTACAATCCATAGCAAAACGGTGTTGCAGAAAGGAAGAACCGATCTATTGTAGAAGCAACTAAAGCCATGATTCATGATCAAGATTTGCAAACCTTCCTTTGGGTCGAGGCATCTAGGACAACTATGTATGTTCAGAATCAGAGCCCTCATCGTATTTTGGAGAACATAACTCCTGAAGAAGATTTCATAGGTGTGAAGCCTGAAGTCAGTCATTTGAGAATATTTGGTTGTCTTGTGTATGTTCATGTGCCTAAAGATAAAAGGACTAAATTGGAACCATTTGGAAAGAAGGGAATATTTGTGGGCTATAGTGAGTCTTCAAAAGCCTATAGGATTTACATTCTAGGTTAGAAACTAATAGAGATTAGTAGGGATGTTACATTTGAAGAGGAGGTTGCATTCAAGAGATCTAAAGGCTCTCCCATGGAGATAGATAATGAAGATCATGAGACTCCTTAGGACATGGAAGTTGACCATACTCCTGAGATTCAGAGGGACTCTCCTGAACTAGAAGAAGATGGTGATCTAGTTGAGCCTTTGGAACCTACTGATGAGCCTAAAGACATTGTTATTGGTCAAAAGAGACCTCTATGGTCTAGGCAAACAATGTAGGAGGAAGAAAAGTTTGCTGCCCCTAGAGGAATATTCAAAGAAAGCAAAAGACCTCAAAAATTTTCAAGCTATGTTGCATTGATGAGTCAAATTATTGAATCTGAGCCTTCCAGTGTTGAGGAAGCTACAAGTCAGCAAGTATGGAGAGATGCTATGGCTAAAGACTATCAATCTATCCTGAAGAATGATGTTTGGGATAAAGTAGATCTAGACCAGAAGGAAAATCTGTTGTATCTTCTAAGTGGCTTTTCAAGATCAAGCATGCGACTGATGGAAGCATTAAGAAGTACAAGGCTAGATTTGTGGCTTGGGGGTTCTCTCAGAAAGAGGGAATAAACTATGAAGAAAATTTTTCTCCAGTTGCTCATTATACCTCCATCAGGACTATCATTGCTATTGCAGTGGCTAAAGGATGGAAGTTACATCAGATGGACGTGAAGACAACATTTCTAAATGGTGTAATTGAAGAGGTATACATTGAGCAACCTGATGGATTTGAGGTTCATGGGAAGGAGTCTCATGTTTGCAGATTGAATAAGGATTTGTATGGCCTTAAGCAGGCTCCTCGTTCTTGGTATGAGAGGATTGATTGATACCTACTGAGCTTGGGCTTCTCCAAGAAAGATGCTGATTCAAACCTGTACTTCAAGGTAATTAATGGTGAGGCTTTGATCTTGGTTCTCTATGTTGATGATCTATTTCTTACTAGAGAAGAACACCTCATTATCAAATGCAAGGAGTTGGCTTCTGAATTTGAAATGAAGGATCTTAAGTACATGCATTACTTCCTTGGTTTAGAAGTATGGCAGAGGCCTAATGAGATCATTCTGAGTAAAGGGAAGTATACAATAGACATCTTGAAGAGATTTGGTACATGATGGATTGAAAATCCAAGTCTACACCTATGGAAACCAATTTTTAGAAACTAAAGGAGTCTGCAGCTAGTTCATATTTGGTGGATCCTACTATGTACAGGCAGTTTATTGGATCGTTGATATGTATCTAGTCAATACTAGACTAGATATTTTCTATGCAATGAGTGCACTTAGTCACTTCATGTGTGAACCAAGGAAAATAAATCTAGTTACAATGAAGCATATCCTGAGATACCTGCATGGCACAGTTGGGTATGGCTTGAGATATTCTTCTGGTGTGGACTTGAAGCTGCATGGATATTCTGATTCTGATTGGGCAAGGTGTGTTGCTGATCGAAAGAGCACCTCTGGATGTTGTTTCAGTTTGGGGTCTGTGATGATCTCTTCGTGTAGTAGGAAGCAGTCTTCAGTGGCACTGAGCACCACAAAGGCTGAGTATATTGCAGCTTGTGTGGCAGCTCGAGAAGTAGTGTGGCTTTAGAAGCTCCTTGCAGGATTGTTTGGACAATCATTGGAGCCGACTGTCATTCATTGTGATAATCAAAGCTATGTGAAGCTTTCTGTCAATCCAATGTTTCATGACATAACCACTATATCAGAGATATGGTATTGAGGAAAGCTATCCAATTGAAGTACATTAGCACTGATGAGCAGACGACCGACATTCTCACCAAGCCTCTCTCCAAGGTATAGTTTGTGTACTTTCGAGACAAGCTTGGAATTGTGGAGAATGAAGCCCTAACTGAGAGGGATACTCAACTTCAGTGATCTTCTATGATTTGCTTTAATGCATTTCTCTCTGTGAGAGAAATTTGAGGTGCAAGCCCTTGTCTAATGCATTTTTCTCTGTGATAGAAATTTGAGGTGTAAGCCCTTGTTTAATGCATCTTTCTCTATGAGAGAAATTTGAGGTGAAAGCCCTTCTTTCCACCCTCTGGGAGTAGCCATGGTGGATGCCATTGTGATAAACATGTTGAGATCAAATACCACTATATCAGAGATATGGTATTGAGGAAAGCTATCCAGTTGAAGTACATTAGCACTGATGAGTAGACGATTGACACTCTCATCAAGCCTCTCTCCAGGGTAAAGTTTGTGTACTTTCGAGACAAGCTTGGAATTGTGGAGAATGAAGCCCTAACTGAGAGGGATACTCAACTTCAGTGATTTTTTGTGATTTGCTTTAATGCATTTCTCTTTGTGAGAGAAATTTGAGGTGTAAGCCCTTGCCTAATGCATTTTTCTCTGTGATAGAAATTTGAGGTGTAAGCCCTTGTTTAATGCATCTTTCTCTATGAGAGAAATTTGAGGTGAAAGCCCTTCTTTCCACCCTCTGGGAGTAGCCATGGTGGATGCCATTGTGATAAACATGTTGAGATCAAATACCACTATATCAGAGATATGGTATTGAGGAAAGCTATCCAGTTGAAGTACATTAGCACTGATGAGTAGACAATTGACACTCTCATCAAGCCTCTCTCCAGGGTAAAGTTTGTGTACTTTCGAGACAAGCTTGGAATTGTGGAGAATGAAGCCCTAACTGAGAGGGATACTCAACTTCAGTGATTTTTTGTGATTTGCTTTAATGCATTTCTCTTTGTGAGAGAAATTTGAGGTGTAAGCCCTTGCCTAATGCATTTTTCTCTGTGATAGAAATTTGAGGTGTAAGCCCTTGTTTAATGCATCTTTCTCTATGAGAGAAATTTGAGGTGAAAGCCCTTGTTTCCACCCTCTGGGAGTAGCCATGGTGGATGTCATGTTGAGTGACTCCATGACAACATCACGTTGAGAGATTCCCTGATGATTTCCTTGTACTTGTATTTATCCACCCTTTGGGAGTAGCCATGGTGGATGTCATGATGAGATGACAACATCAGATTGAGTGATTCCATGATGGGAACTTGTGCACACATAATTTTCCATACATGTGAGTATCCATGATGGTTGATATCACGTTGAGTGACTCCGTGATGAGCTCTTTCCACATATGGGTGTAGCCATTGTGGGTGTCATGTTGAGAGACTCCATGACCTTGGATAGCTGGAAGTATTCTTCCCTAACTGAGAGGGAGTGTTGATGTTGGCAATGTCGATAATCACTTCCAGCCATGTCTTGAAGCAATAAATTCAATATAGCCTTATCAACTATTTAATTTATTGGAGCCGATATTTAATGTGAAGAGGCGCTTCACTTGAAAACAAGAGAATATTTAATTATTGTTAAATAATTTGTTGATGCCAACTTCATCTCTTCCGCCACCCTCTTGGAGTCACATCGTTCATGAAGAAGGCCGACATGTTATCTTGAAAGGACGCGATCTCTCTCTCCCTCATGTATATATTCAAGTTGCTCTTTGTTCTTCATTATTCATATTCATATCCATTCATAGTTTGAGTTTATGCAAGTGCGAGTTTCTCTAATTATAGATCAAAGTTTATAAAGGAGGCCAATATATTGTCATCAAGAAGAGCAATATTGTCTTCAAGAGATCGCATCAAATTGGTGATGTTATTTGGCATTGTAATTGGCCACATTGTAAACAGTCTCATTGATTATTATTCAATATATAAGAGATAAATTGTTGTTGGGTTTTTCTCCCTCAAGTGGAGGGTTTTCCTAGGGTATATGCTGTGCCTGTTTGTTTGAATTTGAATTAAAATCTACTTATTCACATCTGATCATAAAAACTAACAAAAGTGTCATGAAATTTTGCTTTGATTTGCATGTCACATCTAATTTGTAAAATTAGAACATTGGAATTTAGGATTGAAGAGGTTTAGAATATGAAGGGAGTGGCTCTCCCCATCTAATATGGTACAAAGGGACTATATGATTGTAGAGTTTAATCAAGTGATAACTAATGATACATTGGTTTAATTATTTAATTACTAATACTTTTTGTGCTATGATTGAAATTCTCTTGAAGGTTTAATCTAGTGGAGAATAATGTGTCACACCTCGAGGATTTGGTGATTTCATGAGTATCTTCATTGAGGAAGCTTTACTCCCAAACTTTCTATGAAACTATTGGGAAACTATGTTGAAACTCCTTGTCTTATGCCTAGGATTCTAGTCCTTCCCTTGTTGTTGGATTTTGGTATTTAACATGATTTGTGATCATTTATGCACATGAACATCGATTAATGTGTGTTCCATATATTACATTAAATATAATTTCTTTGGTGTGAGTTTCCACATGTGATGTCATGTGCTTGATTGGCATGAGTGTTTATGCGTATGCTTTGTATGTGTGAGAGCCTTGGAATTGATAGTAGGGTATCCATGATCTTCTTCTTCATAGCTCAAGGTTTACCTAGAGTGACATACATCTATTGCACTCAATGGTTGTAATATAGTAGGGTTGTGAGTAGAATTATACTATTGGTCCATTTTAAATATCTCTCAAGCATTATAAGAGTTTTTGGTTTGACATTCTATGTTATTCTTTATGATTATTGGAGAACCTTTGAGGTATCACATTATTGATGTAATAACACTCATTACGTATTATTTATGTATGGAGTGAAATCCTTCCATGTTTGGGAAGTAGCCTCTGCCTACTTATCAAGTTATGATCACATTTAATTGTTTATTGTAATATTTGTAAGTGGGGTCTTTGATACCTATGTATTTCATGTATAGTTGTACGTTGATATAATTTGTGATATGAGTTATGATTCATCCAGATTTAGGATGAAATAATTTAAAATTAAATTAATTATTGCTATCATTAGGTATTTTTCCACACCTCATCTTGTGAGGGTATTGACATGTTTGTAATGTTGAAATCATGATAATTGTGCATGTTTGCATTAAAATTATTTAATGTTACAATTATGATTATGGATGTCTATGAATTATATTATATTCTTCCCATATATATGGTGATGATACTATCATGTATTTTGGCATGCATCGACATTGGTGTTGAACATGCATATTATTTTATAACACTTTAGTCATGTTGTGCTTTGTAGTCCTTTCCATGTTATGTTAATGAGTTAGTATTTCTTTTTTCCTCATTCCTTGGGAACTATGTGCTTTGGTGCCCTCTCATGTGGCCAATTTGGTTCCCATGATCCCTTGTGCACTTTCCCTAATATTTTTTCCTTAAAATGTAAATCAAGGAAGTTATGCCTCATTGAGTGTGAAAGTTGAGATTGCTAGTTTTTGTACCTTAGTACATTTTAGAATCTACTTATAAAAGTGCATACATAGTCTAAAGTTCTAGTTGGTATTAGATCCTTTAAAGTCTAGTTCATTCAAGAGGTTTTAAGTTCAAAACTTGTCATGTAATGTTGTTCAAGTTATACTCAACTTTTGAATTCTGAGTTGTAGGAAGTTCAAATTTGGTCTCCAAAGTATCAGTTGTTTGAGGGTTAGGGTTCATATTTGATTGAAAATTTATTATTTTCATTTTCAAGTGAGACCATAAATCCCAAGTCATTATTGTTGTCATGTTCTAGAATTTTGTGAGGCTTTTACTTTGAGTAGATTGAAAATATTTCCTAAAGTTCAAGGTCATGTGAATTTGGTGTTCACAATGTCTTCACACTTTGTATGGTTGCAAACTACAATTTTTTTAAGTCTACACTTGAGCTATATAAAATTTGTTTTTACATTTTGGAGTCTAAACACAAGTTATGTGTAGGTTGCAGTTGCATTTCATAGTCTGAACCTACACTATCTATGGGTTGTAATTAAATTTGGGGGCATAGAACCAAAATATTTTCTAAATGCAAGTTGTATCTTGGGCTTGAATTTTGATCCATAGGAAGTTTCTCTTTGAATCCCAAATGACAATTTTGGCCTTTCTTTTTTGTAACCTAGTGGAATTCAGAGGGTGGTTTAGTAGAGATTCTATGAGCGTATTCCAATGGTTTTAGGGATATTGTCTCTCTTTCATGCATCATTTTCTATTCCAACCTTGGTGTCTTATCCCTAGGTAGAGTTGTATTTCACTTGTGTCACTATGCATTATACATTGATGTGTGTGTCAAGTGTGTCATCAAATGTTTTTAGGACACCTTGAGCATGGAATAGAGTTGTGTGGCTTGCTTAATGCACTTTTTTATCAATAAAAAATGTTCCATATTTTTTCATTAATTTTGTAGTATAAAATTTGGGGCATTACACCATCAATATGGAGACAATTCTTCATGACATGCGTGGTCTATTGACGTCATATTATGGTTTCATGATTCTTGGTATTCCTTAGGTTGGTCGGACAATTAGATGGTTGGTCTTCCCATAGAATCATGCATATGTATCATCACATATGAAGGCACTAAGGTTAGATGGTTGCACATGATAAAATGATAGCATTGTTATTAAACCTTATCTAGTGATTACAAAGAGTATGTTGTAGATTGAGACTTTGCAAAAGACTTTGTTTTATTGAATATTGTTGGTTCTAAACAATATAACCATGAATATATTTTTTGTGGTGGGTTTTCTCTCACACTTGGGTTTCCCACATATATATTCGAGTTTTGTTTAATCTTGTGGATGCATAGTGTTTGATTTATTTCTATACATATTGTTAGATAGATTTAACAAGAACTATTGATTGTTATTTAAAAATAAATGAACTTAAGTTTGTTCATCCTACTCTACTAGTCATCTATAATAGTGTTATAAATCCCCAATAATAGGCTTGCACAAGATTAGTGAAAGTATGTCAGGAAATATCAGGTAAGTTGTAGAACTAATCTAATGCATCATCTATTAAAGTAATAGGAAATAGTTTATCCATGATTGGATCATAAAAAAAATAGTCAAGACAAGAGTATAGAAATATCACATAGGTTAGATGGGATCTCTATGGCCATTATACTTTTCAAATATTTAAGCATCCACTAGGAATGGGCATTAGAGAATTAAAAAAGAAAGAGGATCTAAATATCCTTGAAGCTTTCAAATGAGAAGTAGGATAGGGGTAAATTAAAATATAATAGATAGAAAGTTAATACGAAGTTTAGGGGCACTTATCCCTATGACCGAATAATGAATAAAATTTGATGTAGATTTTAGAATTGACTTCTAATAGCTTAGAAAAATGCACCTCCTTGTTTGTACATATCACCTAAAATTCTACACTTGATCTCTATATTGTCCTAGGTCAAGTATGTGGGTTATTTTTTTCACATCTATGAATTTATCCTTTTTACATAGATTTCAAATTACTTAGTGTGTGTCTCTTCTTTGTGATTTTCCTCATCAATCTTTGTTTTATCTATTATTTTTAATATATGAGATTAGTAGTATCTAAAATTACCTTGGAAGGATTGTTGAATTATGTGTAAAGGATTGAATATAGTAGGAAAGCACCCTAGAATGATGTATTTCATTATTAATTACTTCTTGAATGCTTCTCGAATGAGAGAGGATGTGAGAGAGATGAGAGATGTGAAATTGATGAAAATATATATCTTTAAAAATAAAAACATAGTATCAAATCATGCAAACATATTTTTAGTCAACTCTTAACATGTAGTGGAATGAGTGGGAGTTGATTGAACTTGAATTTAAATTTTGAGATTTCAAGGGTCAAGGCCATACTTTCAAGGTCAAACCTATAACTATGGAAATATTATTAGATAGACAAATTGTCATGGTTGTATGAGAGATGAATATTTGGGTGTGTGTTATAGTTATAATGTCATGATTAATGAGGAGTATATCAATAAAAATTAAGAGCTTACATTGTATCAACAAGAAATCCTAATTATGGAATACCCCCATTTTGTATCTCGTATAATTTAATGAAAACATATTCTTAAACCTTATATTAAAATTTGAGCATAAGATTTTGAGTTTTCATATGTAATGGATAAATAATTTGATAAAGGATAAGTTTTATCATTCTTTTGTTGAATACATTTAAACACATCCATAATTAGTTGATATTGTTTTGAACCTGATATAAGGTTTGCCCTATTTGTCTACTCTAAAGAGTCAATTTTTCTTTGAAGAATATCTACATATTTTCTTAAGACTAATTATGCTGAGAGGAAAAGGTTACATCTATAGCCATACATAGTCTTGGTGGAGTGTAATATCAATTAGATGTTTGTAATAATTGTCAACCATTTTATTTTATTTATTCAAAAATTAACTTACATATAAAAACTAGAGTTGTAGCTCTTGTTTAAAAGACACTGAAAATCATTTGAGTTATGAAGTTGAGTGAATTTTATTCTCACATTTTTATGGGGATAGTTAGAAGGAAATGATGTGCATCTTCAAGTTGATAAACACATTATTAATTTCACAAATTTCCTCCCCTCAGGGGTATTTTTGAATTAGTCCAATAATGAATTAATTTTATTGTGGAGCTCATGAACATTAGACCTTTAGCAATATTTATTCCTATTTTAATCTCAAGATGCTGTAAAAATAAGTTTGATAGGTCAAAGTAAGATTAATTAAATCTTTGTAATATTTCATGTCTCTTATTTCTTACTAATATCATTGTTCTATATATTTTATTTGAACGTCATAGATATGCAATATTTTATTATAAGCTTAAACTTGTTGTGTTAATTTTGACATCTTGTGTTTATATTCAAGGCGTGATCCTAGATTTATACTCAACCATATTGCAATCTAAGTAGATTAAAATAATATAACATGAGGTATAATATGCATTGAAATATAATAACCCCTTTAAACATAACATTTTGACAATTTTGTTCAAGATTTGAAGAAATAATTTTTAACTAATTGTATATTTAT
This sequence comes from Sequoia sempervirens, assembly GCA_007258455.2. Classification (NCBI taxonomy): domain Eukaryota; kingdom Viridiplantae; phylum Streptophyta; class Pinopsida; order Cupressales; family Cupressaceae; genus Sequoia; species Sequoia sempervirens. Next base: position 26,302 of record VDFB02153014.1, on the reverse strand, counting down.
AACAAATATTAGATTAAGAAAATTAAAAATTAAAATGATAATATTTTTTATTTTTTTATTAATTTTTTAATTTATTAAAATATTAAATTTCATTTAACTTTTATAGTTAAAAAATTTCATAAATTATTTATGATTTTAAAGATGAATTATGACTTAAATTTATTTGATTTAATTTATTCAATATAATTATAAATATATTTGTATATAATGAACTCAATAACATAATGTAAAGAAAGATTTATATTTTTTTCTACTATAACTTATAAACATAAGAAACACAAAAATATATAACTATTTTTTCAAACTACAAACTGTATTATAATACGTAGTATCTAGAAATAGTTAAATACTACAAACACTTAACCCATAATACTATTAATGTTTGACACTCTTTTTAAGTGTTATTTCATGGAAATAAATATAAAGCGTAATACAGAAATATTATAAAATACAAATAATATTAAGGACAATGTAAAGCCGTTGTAAAAACAATCCTTAAAAAAATAATATCAGAAAAGGATTATTAATTATGCAAGTTTGAGAATCTTTGTAAATACAATACAAAAATTAGAGGTGTGGGCTGGTGAGAAGATGTTGAATCCCACCAAGAAAAAGTACTAGTGATGTTTGAATTCCAGGGATTCATGTGGAGGGTCATATGCTGCCTGTCTTCCCAACCACGGGCTTGTATTTGTACCAACTCGACCAGAAAAGGTAGCTGACAAAGTTGAGCACATTGAGGAAAGCAAGCAACCAGTAAAACAGATTAAGATGGTTGCGGTTAAGATTGTTCCCACGAAGCCAACCTCGGCTTTCTGTAATGTTTTGAGTTGTAGCATTCACAATATTAACCAAAATGGTGCTGAAGAAGTAGCCCAGTGCCAGTGATGTATATGAGAATGCAGTGGCCATGGACCTCATTCCTTCAGGGGCTTCACTGTAGAAGAACTCCATCGTCCCCACCAAGGTGAATAAGTCTGCAATTCCAAAAACGAAGAATTGGAATCCAAGCCAGAACACACTAATTGGAATAGGTGGCATGACAATTGGTATTGCATCCAACATTCCATTTTCTTTTGCCACATTTTTTCTCTTCACCTCAACCAGAGCAGCGATGGTCATGGATATGGTAGACAATACTAATCCAACTCCAATTCTTTGCAAGTGAGTAATCCCTGCTTCATGGCCAGTGAATTTTCGTGCAAATGGAACAAAATTTTTGTCGTAGATGGGGATAATGACGATTAGAAATACAAAAGGAATAAATGGCAGAGAAGCTGCCGGGATTTCGAAGTGCTTCCCCATATTTCGATCCATTGTCAGGCCTTGAGACACAGAAAATGTCTGCAGTTGTGCTAAACCTGTGCTCAGTATTATTGTACATCCAAAGATTGGCATCATCCGGATTATAGCTTTAGTTTCTTCTACTTGGGTTACACTGCACAGACGCCACTTACTGGGTTCTGTCTTCTCATAATTGGAGGACGTTTCTGTTAATATTGCTGCTTTGTCCAAGAATCTGTTTATGTTTTTCAAACAAACAATGGCCGTTAAGAATGAAAATCTTTTAAAGTTTTTGTTTCACTACATTCTTAATGTCTGAATAAAATTCACGGCCAGCAAATTCACTGTGGGAAAATTCACGGCCATGACAAATTCACCGCTAAGTGTAATTCATTCACCACGGCAGAAAATATATATTAAAAATATTAATGCGGTTAATTTTACTTGACGGTGAATTTGTCATGGGCATGAATTTTCCCACGGCGATTTGCTGGCGGTGAATTTACCGTTATAAAATTACCAAAACTAGATGGGTTGCCCTCTAAAGAGTTGACTTGTTTAAAATTGTATACATATAGTTTAAGCATATTAGTATGAATTGTTTTTAAATTTGACTGTAAGTTTTTCTTTGTTGCTTAAGATCAAATTTTGATCCATTATCAAAATAGAAAGTAAGAGAAGATCAAACTTCATGATTCATAGTTAAAGAACAAGGGAAGATCTTCTCTCACTTTCTCCTTCCTAATAATAAATAATAAAATTTGATTGTTGAAAAAAAATTAAATGATCACATCAAAAACAATATTTAATTTAAAATTATAAAACTGGTTAGCTCTCCGCAAGGCAGGCTGACTGGTATTTTTCAATCCTAAAGAATTATAAATTCAGTCGGTTAATAAAACCTGGCGCGTATGCTTAGTGATCAAATGGCTCAAATTTTTCCCACTGGTAAAATGTTTAAGGTTTGAATTTGGCACCAAAAGAGTTAAGATTTGGATTTCTTAGAAAGAAAGCCTTACCATTCCACCAATTACATTATTTACATACAATTTTTAAAAAATAACGAGTCTTTTTTGATAAAAGGTAATTCAGTGAAGAAATCAATGAAATCTGGAAAAGAACATACTTGAATTGCTTTGTATTTAGAAGCTTTTGAGTGTGTATATTCGCTTCCTTGTCAGCTACCTCATATAGATCGTTGGGATTCTCTGACAGGATGAGCTTTTGATTGTAAGTAGCTGCTACGAACACCTGCATACGGACGAAACAATATTGAATCTTTATACAGAATAACATCAATTCTATTAAATATTATTGAGTTAGATTCCCTAATCTTCATAATTCTTGGTTTATGATAGGGAATCTACACTTCCAACTATAACTTGAGGATGACAAGAACTTGACTTTAAGTTGAATTGAATGTAATCATACTTGTAAAATGCGGGTTAGAGGACTTCCTCCTGGAATTCTGTTACGATAAGTTGTGGCCCCGGTGACAAAGGTTATAATTGCAGAGACGACCATTCCCACGCAGCACGTGAAACCTACATCCCAACCCTTGTTGTTCATCACCCATACTATCACTGTGACTCCAATAGCTGCAGCTAAATTATTGCTGAAGAAAAACATGTTAAAGTAGGTGGATATTTTTCTCCTGTCTTTGGGATCATTCTCATTGAACTGATCAGCTCCGAAAGATACCAGAGCACCCTTGAGGCATCCATTTCCTGCAGCTATCAGATACAACCCAGCAAATAACATCACAGCTTTGGCTCCGCTCACTTGCGCACATGTAGAAGTGGGATCGAGTGAGTTGCAGGTTGGAGGCCTTAAAGATTCATAGTGCGCTTGTACTAACAATATAATGTATCCCTGCACATAAACAAAAAAATGGCATTTATATATGAGTTGACATGAAATTTCTACGGAACAGTCACATAAAATACATCTATTTAATTATTCAAATATTTGAATTATAACCTGATAATGGGCTGCAGGAATCAGAAGGTAATCATGATAAGGTGATTGATGTGTATTTAGAGGGCCGTATGGGGATCTCGGAGGACAGGCAGATGGTGGATTAAGCTCATTATTTAGAATTGGCGGTGGCGGAGATTGCCACACCTCTTCACCATCTTTATTTCGGTCTTCCAGATGGTTTTTAAGTCGCTTATAAAGCTTTGTGGTTTGGTTTTTCATTTGTATCTCCTCTACACTAATACTAATGGCTTCCTCTTCTAAGCTAAGGTGGGCTAAGCGCCAAAACCATGAGTATGAGGGAGTTAAGGAGGTGACTTCTTTGGGAAAGGGAAGTTAGAGAAAAGAGCGGGAGATTATTGTGATGTTCAACGATTTAACTGTTTAATCTAGAGAAGAAGATTAAGAATTTGGGTGTTCGCAAATAAAATTGATAGTGTTATCTATATAGATTAATAGTATAATGGTTTTTTTTTTAATTTGAATCTTAGGGAGGAATGTGTTTGATGTAGTCCAATCATAGAGCCACATTCAATGTTATCCAACATGCTTGACACTTATCTGCTGTAGAATGATATTAAGATGTGAAGCACAAGTGGAGGTCTACTTCAATTGTTATCTTCACCACGTTCACACCTTGAAGCAATGCTAAAAATGCATTCATAAAGGTATGGAAGAAATTGAAGGTATTTAATATTAATGTTTTCCTTATGCTAAGAATGCATTCATAAAGGTATGGAAGAAATTGAAGGTATTTAATATTAATGTTTTTCGTATGTTAAAATTAGTGAAAATCCTTCTACCCATGAAGCATGATTTGTGTGGTAAATTTGAAAAGTATCAAGGGGTTTCAATGGGTCTTGTGTAATTTGCCTTGCCACTCCTCTTTTCATGTGCCAGACACATATACTTCATAAATGTTTTGGGTTGTCTATTTGAAAGGGAGGGGGTGAAGAATGTTCCCTCTATGACATGCTTTTTGAATAGTTGTTGATTGGTCAATATTTTTGTTTTGGTCAAAGATGTTAGAAATAAATGCTAACCACTATAATATAGAAATCTGAAATTAAATTACAAATCTAGTTTTAAACAATAGAATGTCAAAATGGAGTACGATTATGTAAAATTAGCAACAAAGAAAATTATTTAACACCATGAAAACATCACATAACACAGTATGTAACATGGAGAATCTGTTTTGGGAAACTCCTTATATGTCTTCAAGTTGGTAGCACTTGAATACTTGTAAAACAATTCTATGTGTCTCCTGAGTACCTTTTAATGCTACTACAAATACCACACTAATCCATATTTACCACACACTCCTTCCTTAAATATATAGTAAACATAGCCTCTGCACATTATTGTGAATGGAGGAAAATCATTAGTTAAGGATAGGACTGTTGGGACTATTATGAATAGACAAAAACCATTAGTTAAGGAAAAATATTGGATAGATGTATAGCTAGATCTAGTTTGGATATCCATGTATACTTAGAAATATCTTGCATGTAAATTTGAAATATCACTCCAAAAAATTGGATTGTTTTTACAATGTTGCAACACCAAATTGATAAAAAGTACAAGAAGTCAACAAATGTGGCTTCAAAGATCTATTAGAGTTTCCAAAAAAACTCTAGTTGCACATGAAGACATTCAAGTATGGAGAGTTCTTTGTTGGACTACACTTTATTGTGCGAGTTCATACAAAACAATCCTTCAGAATTTCAAACTATGGCATGAATCATTTGATCCCCTAGACTACACTTATGATTACTCTATATAAACATGGCCAAAGGACCATTCTCTTGAGAGAACTACATATTTATAATATTTCAACTCTACCCTATATCATTTAAAATAATGATATATGTTGCAATTTAAAACATTGCATGACATTAATCACTCAGTATTCAATAAAACATAATTAGATTTGATTTGGTAAAAATATGATTCCAATAATATACAATTAAATTGATTCTTATAAAAATTTAATTGCTTGTATCATCACAAACACCTTAAGAATTTAGCTTTATATTGGATCTTCTCCACATAATATAGACTTCTATCATTTTCATTTGTTTTCTAACTACATTACTAAACATAAAACACAACTCTTGATTTGCTCTAATAAATATACACCTGTGACTAATCAGAATACCTTTACATCCAATCTCCATTTTCAAAGTTTGTGGCACCATCAACCCTCTAACTACCTAAGTACACTTCCTTTTATATTCCTTCATTATGCATAAACCTTTAAACAACAATGGTCTCCAATAATGAACTCCACGAACACACAAAGTTTGGTTAACCCTTTTCAAACTATACCATAGATCAATAATCATAGTTAATTCATCGAGATCAATGGCGAGAGTCATAACACCCAAGGGAGAGACCAATAGTAAGTGAACACATCACCTCCTTATAATACTATGGCATCTCGTCGTTTGCTCTCATTTTGGAGATTCGCTCATTAGTCCTCCGTATGGATAGAAATCGAGTACACCTTCCCACTATCTCATGCACAAAACCTTTTATTGTATGATGTAGTGCCACCAAATCTACTAAATGTAGTATATATTGGACGGTAAGGACCCACCACTCGCAAGATAGTAAATAACGACGAGGCCCCAAACTGTATACTACCTATTTCGCCCTTCATTGGGTCACAGTGAATCAAACACCACCATGTCAGCCCGTCAACCATTTACCGATGCCACCTCACCTGATTGATGACATATATGCAAATTGGCCCATTGACCAAAGTCACAGTAGTGCTAAGCTTAGCTCTCTATTAAGCAATGACCAACGAAGCATGAACACGTGGCCACCTATAGTCATGGGGTTCTCTGGTCGCTTCCTTATCGTTACATTAACGTAAGGCCCACTTAACCAAAGTTGTAAACTGAAACATAAAATTAAATGTTGAACATGGTCCACATGAGGCGGCACGTTCTTCATTTCGAGCAAACGAAAGATATTTTAAAATTCTAATATATTTAATTGTTCAACGAATCTACAGTTGTAGGTTGCAACATAAAAATAATGTTCAGCATGGTTCACATGGGGGGACCGTGGGATCTTCTTGATGTGGAGAAAATAAAGACATCTTACAATTATTGATATTTAATTGTTCAAAAAATTCTAAATTTCTGATTGCATAATAAAATTAATGTGGTTCACATGTGGCAGGTTGTTGATTTCGAAAGAATAAAATTACAATTTATAGGAAATAAAATTATAATTTATAGGGAAATTAAGTAGAATTTTTTCTTCGAATATATTATTGTCTCTATTTTGGTTAGGAGCTAAATTCTAACGGTAACTTCGAGAGGCGAATAAAAGATTAATTTACCTAAGCTAAATAGAGATATATCACCATGTGTTTGGTGTTTATATTTGTGCTCTTGTTAGTGATGATTATAAGTTTTTTTGAGCCGGTCACTATGAGTACTTAATGAGGTTGTTGACTTCGTCATGTTGTGTATATATATGATGTATGTACAAGGTAATCAAATTTTGAATATGTCAATTAGTCATTGTATGTATCTTTGATGTGTGTATGACCTAATTATAATATGTACATGTGATGTAAGAATGAGCTAGTCACTATGTGTACTGGTGAGGTATGTGTGAATTAGTCATAGTGTGTATATGTGAAACAAATAGAAGTTAGTGACATTGTTTATATGCGATGTATGCTTGAGTAAGTCACTATGTGAACATGTGATGATTGTATAAGTTGGTCCTTATGTGGTTTTGTGTTTGTTTGTACATATATGCTAGTTTGATCTAATGTTTGACTATAATGCATTTGTTGTCATATTATTGTGAATGGATTGAATTGTAAACATAAGATTAATTAATAGTTGTAATTTAAAAGTGAGATCAAAGATCTCATATCAAACAAGAGGGTGAAGCCTCTCCATTATTGATGTGTGAATTATGGAACCTTTGATTCCTAAATAAGATACATAAATAGAATAATTATAAATGAGCCCTTAGATTACAAGTAATCTAAATCATACTAAATACGAATATGTGAAATTACAACTTTAAATTACTGCCATATTTATAATTGACAAAATTGTAAAACAAGCACTTCGAAATTGAAGTGTTCGAAAAGTAATAATAATGAGGGGTAGTTATTACATCACTACACGCTAAAAGAGCATAAACTACCAGTTCATTGTGGTCAACAACGTTTTACGATCAGTTCTAAAACCCTCTCTTCCCAATAAAGTCCAACTAAAATAAAGGAAACACAAGGCTTGAGCGATTAAGCTTTACCTACGAACACCCAAGAAATATACCAACCAGTTTACTAGCCACCCATAAATTTATAATATATTTAATTGTGTAGCGATTCCAAATTTAGGAAAACTTATAAACGGAAAAACTAAATCAACTCGAGTTATGAACAGTTCACTTCCCCTTAAAGGGGCGCTTTCATGAAAGTGATTGTTTGTTTATTTTATGATTTTAGGCATGCCTCATGCTTTCGTTTCAATGTTTGTTTGTTTTCGACAAGTTACTGCTAAAATCCCGCAGTGGCCTGCAAGGAAGCCTTGGATCTTCTTGTTTGCCTACATCCATTTGTGTAGGACAAAACATGTATAAGTATGGCATACCAATCGGTCTATCTTGGAATATATATGAAGATAGAAGTTATGATAAATTATTGTAGTACAAGATCAGCTAATATGGACAACCTACCATTGCTTTTGCTTATCTCTACTATAATTATTTAGTTGATTCCTGTCAACAAGATTGAGAGAAATTTGGGTAAAGTTGAAAATATATAAGAATGAAGTAGTGAGAAGAGGCTGCCAAGGCAGCTGGCTGAACAGTTGAGTAGGAGAGGCTGTAGCATGTAGCACGATTGAAATAAACAATAGAAAAATAATGATTCCAGCTTCTTGAACATTTTTCTGGTTATTAATATTGATGAATTCCAGAGATCCATAACTTGTGAACTAGGGAGATCAAAGCTTGGAAGATCAGCTAATGGCATTTACATTTTCTGTTCCCAAAATTATAGAAAATAATTTTACAACTTCAAAGATTAAAAAAAAACGAACAGATATATAATTTATCAGTTCAGAATTTAATCTTAATGCAACTAGTGATTGTTAACAGTGTAATAGAACTTAAAAAAAATCACATCTGTAACAATGGATGAGATATTATATTTTCTTTTGTTCAAACTGTAACGGGAAACAGAAAAAACTCAAATTTATACCGCGATCTAGTTATAATAGACAAGCACAGAGAAGTCCGAGGATTTGACAGGGGAACTTACTGCAAGCTCTGTACAAGCGGAGAGAAAGCTCATCTTGAATCTGTCAACATAGGAGTCAGAAATCAGTCCTCCGAGCAGCGCCACCAGAAATGTAGTGCCGACAAAATTCGTGAGCGTGGTGGCTGATTTCGCGATTTCCAAATGCATAACCTCATTGAAATATGTCACAAGATTTACAATTATCGGCAGGAAAGCGAGGCTATCAAAGAACTGCGTGGCTGCAACGAAATGCAAATCATTCGAGAATCATGTACAGAAAACCTAAGTAGCTTCTCCGTTTCAAAATCACATTTCCAAAAGTTGCGAAGAAGGCGAAATTGACGTCATACCATAAATAAACAACGCGGCAATTTCACCATGGCGTTCTTTGCTCAAAGGTCTTCCTTTCCAGTCAGTAAATCTTTCCGACTCATCCTTGAATTCATTGTACTTTGCCTGCAAATCATCAGTTCAAAATCTCACTTCTAACAGTATAATATAAAACCTTAAAGTCTAAATTTATCCAACTGAATTTAGTCAAACAATAAATCCAAAGCTGTTTCGCAAATTTTTACCATCAAGTTTGCAGAATGAATATCAATGCACTTCGCCTCTTCTCTGGAATTCTGCTCATTTTTTCGTGCTACTTTTTGGACGCTTTATAGAGAAAAGCAGCCTATACAATATTTTTTTTTAAATATCTTGAATGCAGGCCTATGATATGACGTTTATAGCCAGCAGCGGCCTCCATTGACCAGCTCTTAAAAAAGGATTATATTTTCAGTAGGTTCATGTTGTTCAACAAGATTCAAATCGCTGTCAAACACAGAGTTTCTGAATCCGTCAATTGTCCATCTCAATTTCATAAAATAAGCTGTTGAAAACAATTTATATTTCATCGACAGCTAAATCATTTATGTATGAGCTTATCTATCAATTATTTGGAACAGAGATCTAGGCAACAAATGAATCAATTTTCGTTTATCAATTAACTGATTATAATTTTTTAAACAGGGAATTGACCGAGGAATTGTTGGAACCGGGCACCGACGATAGGGATTCTTCTTGACGTAGTCTTGTCTTACAAGAAAACAAAAAAGTTAGGTCTGTATTTGAAATGAAGACATTTTTAAATAACAGGCAGTAGGTGGTACAGACGAGTTCAAAGCAGGAGACAAATAAAGAAAGAGAATAATATGAAGGTCGTCGGATGATCACTGCTATTTTATCATGTCCATCCAAGTAGGGTTGGTGCACTTGAAAAGGTCTTCACATGATCGTGACAATCCAGCATGTTCAAAAGTTAAATTATTCAATTTGCTTATTTAATATTTATAATAAATTATATTGTTGTAGGTATAAGATTTTTAGTCTATGATATTAGTATGCGACTATTTTGGATTTAATTGTGTGAGTTTTTTTATGGATATTTAGGATCAAACTTCATGATCTATCATAAGAAAGTAGAAGATAAGAGAAGAAAAAATGTCTTGATGATGAATATTGAATTTGACAGAAAGATGAAAAACTCACAAAATCAAATTTAGAAACATCTCATACTAAATTATATATATTTTTTTAAAGAGAAGAATGAAAAATTTGAAAGAATTTTTCATAATTCTTATTACATATTTTTTAATGTCTTATACATTTTAATTATTTTTTGTTTTAATTATTTATCAAATTTCATTTTAAAATGATTGTTTGACTCACTTATATTCTTATTGCTTTAAAGTTATTTATTATTCAATCAATTAGGATTTTTTTTTTTTTCTTTCTCATTGATCATATTCTTATTCATATAAGAAAACAATGATTTGATAGTCAAGAATTGTCTTAAAAATAGTGGTGTGATCACTAAACAATATGAAGAAATTCATAGTTTGAATGGGCAAGGTAAATAATGGATAAACATTAATGATAATATAGGGGCTCAAGGTGTAGATGTCATGTGTTGAACACATGTTTTGGGGTTTGCTATAGTAAAAAAAGTAAAGGCATGGAGAGGATTTTGAAAAGGTGATGCCTATGATAGATGATTGAAATTGTCACTATAAAAGGCATGTTAAGGGGATAAAATGATGGTAATAAAAAAGATAGTAGGCAATTGGGGTCACATAACACATTACCATTCATTTGAAAAGTGTGCTAATTATATTTAGATGGCGAAGTCTGGACAACATAGAAAGGATAGGTGTAATTAAAGGAAAAATATATAAAAAATAGTCTACATGAGTATTTTGACAAGAATGTTAATTTTTTTTATCAATTAAATGATGAATATATAGCTTCTAGAATTTGTAGAACAAGTAGCCTCTATTCTATGTGACATATAATTATACGAGTATATATTTCATCTAATTGTAATGTTAGAAATTATTTACTTCATACCTCTAATTTATGCTTTTGCATTTATTTTAGTACATATTCTTTTAATTTATATTAGTTTACTTTTACTTATTTCTGTAGACACCCAAAATAATATTTAATTTTAAATAAATACTTCTTATTTATTTAATTTAACCCATTCTCTTATCTTAATAATTAATTAAATAATATTTATTTATTTAATTAATTTCCCCATTTCCTTTATCCACCACCTTTAATTAAATAAATCTAAATTTATTTAATTAAAGCTAATCTTTACCCTTATTTCTCTAAATCCCCCAACCTTTCTTAAGTTAGTTAATCTTTGATTAATTAACTTTATCCCCATCCTAAACCTTGTTATCTCATTATCTAACTTTTAACTCACTTAACGCACCCTCATTAATCAATTAATTCTTGATTAATTGATTTAGCCCTCATCCCTAATCATCATTACCACTATTTGTTAATTTTTAATTCCTACATCTCACCTACCCCCACTAACCTCTCACACAAGCTACTCTATGAGCCAACCTATCTCTTACACAAATTTAATGCCTCTCTTCCCAATGTGTGCTCACACATGTGTGAGAAAACCTCCCTATTTCACCTCTTTCCATGTTGTGACACTTCTCACAAGGCTAATCAATCTTCATTCGTTGATCCAAACCCTATCTTTCTTTCAATCTCAACCCTCCATTAACCAATCAATCTTAGGCCTTGATTCCTCTCACCAAAATTCTATATAACGAGGCATTGGATCTCATTTTTCACACACAAATTCATCTCATCCTTATGCTGAAAAAATATCCCTTCAATCCATCACTATCCTACCATCATCATGCTAAGATATTAAGCAACCACATCCATCTCAATCATTAGAGCAAATCTTCAAGAAATGGGTGCTTCTTGTGAGCTCAATCCATGAAGAGGAGAAGACTATGAAGGTATAAATATTATTTGTATTTATTTCTTACACATTTCATCTATTTACATTCATATTCATCTTTCCCATCTTCAATTTCTAGTCATCCTAATAATCATAGGAAAATGTTGCAAGCACAACACCTTCAAATTTTATAAATCCATACATCATGATTTTTTTTCAATATGAGTTGTTAAGGGAACTACTATCCATGTACACTATTGGATAAGTCATGAGTGCTTGGTTCTCATCTTAGCAAAGCACAAAAAGTGTTTCTTTCCCTAATTCTTATTACACTTTTTTTTTTATTCTTCATGCATCTAAAAAGTTAATAAGGATCCACATTTAAATCTCTATTTCCTTCCATTAATTAATAACATGATCCACTCCACCCCTCAAATACACATGAAACTTGTAATAAAAACTTAAATAAAGAGGGAAAAAAATTAAAGGTTACATAAATTTGACATTTATTAGAGAGATCCATTGGAACACATCTAGGCCATGAAATCCCTATAGTTTCATTCTCCTCATTCTATCTATCATATTTATTCTTCTATCCCACTCATTTTGTGAGAAGTTAGAAACCCTTTTCCCCCTTACATAGGCATCCCAAAGTCTAAAAACATACCTAATTATTTCCCTCATCAAATCTAATCTCTTTTTCCTCTTTGCACATCATTTTGTGATCCATTAAATCCGTCACTTTGCATACACCATATGCATTACCTTCCTCCTTAAGTTTTGATTTTGTTTTCACCATTGTTGTATATGCCACCATCACCACACATCCCTTTTCTAATTAGTACTGTTGGTAGGTGCAAGAAGCTGGGTCCACAAAATGTTTAAAAAGTTGAAGTGTTTTTCCTAATTTTCAAAATTTGTCACAGTTCAAATAAAATTTAAAGCACTTACATATAGAATCTTAAAAAATTCCACTAATATGAAATGTATTATTTTGAGTCTAGTTTTCAAATATGCAATTATTCTAATGCTTAGATGATACAAATTGATTTTTAATAAGCATGTATAAAAACCACTTTTTAAAAGTCATTTTTTTAGGACCATACCATGTACATGCATGACCACCATAATTTGATCTAAACAAAATTATTATTTTTAATTCCTTTTGGGGAAAGATGTGTATTATACTTAAGATTTATGAGGATATTTTTTCATATATTTTTCCAAATATTTTATTTTATTAATTTTTTACTAGCCCTAATTGCTATTTTTAAAAATCCTTCGTGTATGGCCACCATAATTTGAGCTAAACTAATCATGTTTTGAATTTTTGAATTGTTTAAATAATTATGTGTAGATTGATGTCATATATTTTTACAAGAAACTTTCAGAAGTTATTAAAAAAATAAACTTGACGTTTTCAAGTTATGGACCAACCTCATTAAATTAATTAAAAAATAGAAAACTAGACATCACCATTTATAATGAGTTTTAATTTCATAAAAAAATTACATGTTTTAAAACTAGACATCGTCATTTATAATGAGTTTTAATTTCATTTAAAAAAACAAGTCATTAGCCATATTGCCAAAGTTGTTTTTTCTCTTGATGTTTTCATGACATTGTACTTGTAGGTCCAAGGCTAAGGGGAGGGTTTTCAAGCCTAAGAAAAAGAAAAGGAATGCGTTTTAAATTTCAAATTTTATGAAACATTTACCCAATCTAAAATATTATGTAATTAGAAATGGGTACCCATTTTGAAAAAAAAAATGCACTAGTTTTAAAAATTTAGGTTTCGAGTGTTTGAGCCTAAACGATTATCCATTTTTAATGAAATAGGTACTCATTTTTGTTGATATTTTTTACAAGACCAAAAATTCCCCTATATAAGGACCCAACTTCTTTCTTTTACCCTATTGTGAGGTTGAAATACACCACTTAGGGAATTAAATGGGGCAGCCCCATATATAACACAACCATTCCCTAGATTCCCCACAAAATTTGGCAAAAGTATTTTAGGAATCTAGAGTGAACATGGTGATTTTTCTAGTATAAATAGAGTTAATAGACGAAGGAAAATAATTATGGAAATTTGTATATTTTCAAGGTAGAAATAATGAGAACGTATGAGGGTCATCAATGCTACCTAATATTGCCATAGTGATCCTAACACTACTACATCACCTAGTTTGAAAAAAAATCATTCATTGAAACTTAAATTTGTAGTAGAGCATCCTCTAGGCTTGTAAATCCTATTTCAAGTCCTAGAATCAATTGATACTAGGTTTTATGATGGTTAAAATTGATTTAGGCTATGTTATGTCAATATTTCAACCTAACACACACTCAACAATACTAAGAATTAGAAAATTCTACCGTTGATGATAGATAACCAAAATTCTACTTAACCCTATCTAAATATAATTTTTCCTAATTAAAGTATGTTTATTCCTTGGAAAAAATATCAAGTTGATAATGAAATAAAGGAAAACCTAAAAGTATAGATTTATAATATAAAAATAGAATATTGAAACAAGAACTTGGATTCATGAATAATCTAAAAAATGAATTTGAAAGGTGGTTCTACTTAGATGTTGGTATGAAATAAAATATTCATGGAAACCAAGTTAATTATTGTCCTCAATACATTCTATCATCTAAATGCAACAAAAATACCAAAACCTATATGGATGCCAAAATTCCTACACATAGGGTTCCAGTTAAGTCAAGAAGCATAAAATATTGGAAATGCATAGGCGAATATGTAATAGCAATATGATGATTTAAAATAGAATAGAATTGAATAAAATAATACAATAGTAAAAGAGAGTTGATAATTATAAACCATTTGTGTGATGAAAAATCCAAGATACCTCTAGCTAATATAGAGGGGAGAGGGTCGACTATTTGGGATCTTGCCAAAATGGTCAGGCCCCAAATATGGTCTTTCCACCTCCATGGATAGTCATAGAAAATATATAAATTGGAATTCAAAAATAGGTAGTGTGTTCTCTTAAAATCATAAGTGCATCAACAATCTTGAAGAGTAGCAATATGAAAATAGCCTATTGATATCAATAACTGGTAGTTTGTAAAGTTACCAATATCCTCGTGTGTGTGGAGGATAATTTGGGAACTGTAAGTCACCAAGAAATTTCTAATCATGATAAGAATACCAAATAAAAAATATAAGAGTTTGTGATAGAGGAAATGATCTAGATAAAGAAGAGTAAATGATCATTTTCCATCAAGAGGTAAGAAATAAACAATGATAAAAGAGGTTGCCCAAATATAAATGTTAGAGATTAATAAATACATAATTAGGAAAATGAATGAGAAAGTTTATACCAATGCCACTATAAAGAGTGTAATGTAGAGTTCCAATATGTAGACCAAGACCTTCAATGACAGAAATAACTACTTAATCCCAAAAAGGCTACAATAATAAAGAATAGTAGGAGATAAGAGATATATTTTAACTGTATGAAATAGTCAAATTTTAAAAGGGATTCCAAGAGTTCAAAGAGGGAAATGAAAGCTTATATTTTCATGTGTAGATGTGTTTCATGATTGACAAGTGTTACAATAAGATTCAATAACCAACGAGGTAGGAAATAGACATTTTAATTTTTTGAAACATGTGAGATGATAGTATGCTTATGTAGACATCTTTGGACTCATACTATAATCAAGGAGAAAATGCTAAAAATAAGTTAAGGAATTTGGTGACAACAAAAAATAACATAATAACATGAAAATTTAGCAAATTGGTGAATAAGAGAAGGTTGGAATTACTAGTTCAGTGTTCCATAGGACATGCTAAGGAGATAGACACTAAAATAAGGATAGTTTGTAGTGTCAAAATTGTAGGAATATAATATTTGAAACCTTACATAAATTCCTCTTAATTTAGTGGAATTGTGCCACAAGATGATAAAGCTATGCTAAAGTATAAAGATAAAAATGTAGAAACTAATAAATATTTTGAGTCCATACATAGAAGGATACACAAAAAATTATTGTTTAAGAAATATTTTGCATTCATACAAGAATTTGTAAAGTCATTATGATTTTGATTAAAAAGTAGGGAAAAGAGCCCTAATCTTGGAACAACATAAAAAATAGAGAAAAACAACTAAAATAGGTGCAAGGCCACCACCAAGACCAACAACCATAGAGACAACATGCCATACTAAGAGACTAAGCAACAAAGAGTACTAAAAAGAATTAAAAGGTGCATGTAAACACAATAAAGAGGCTCACAGGTGAGAGAACTAGAACAAAATAGAAAATAGAAATGTAATAGAGGGCCATAACACACATCATTCCTTGGGACAGTTTAAAACATCCCAATTCTCCTTCAACTCTCCCAGGGAGTCCATCTAGTCTATAATTTTATCTTCTGATTGCCCTTGTCTTGAACTATCTCCTCCTTGGTCATTCCTCTCTTCTTCCTCTATTTTTATCTTGGAGTACCTAGATACAATGTTGAAGATAGCTCTCTGCATTATACCATCCACTATAGAGATGATGCTTTCTAGATCATTCTACAGAACAATAAGTTTATCTTTAACACTATTAGGGTCAAACTTCTCTTCTATTTAATAACCCAACCTTGGAGGTCAATAATCTTCTCTTTAAGGCTTCCAAAAAACTCAAAATTTGTTTCTTCCTATTGAACATTAACCTCCTTTTCTTCTTCCTTGCTAATATTATCTTCCTCATGGCCCATTCTCAGCTCTTTCATATCCTCCGTGCGTTAACCTCTTCAATCACATTGTCCATCTCAATGTTCGTTTCCTCTTTCATTTCTTCTACATTAATCTCCTTTGAATCTTCATCATCCTTAACATTATCTTCCTCTTCAGACTCACTATTCTCTAGGATTTTTGTTTTAGAATGGGAAGGAACTCCTCATCGAATAAATCTTTCTTCTTCTCCTCAAATACAAGCTTCTTACCTTTTTTAATCTTTACCTTTGTTTTGGTGACCCACACTGGCTAATTGGGTAGGCCTTGGATGTCATCCCATTGGTAGTGCATAAATGCTTAAAATTTCCATTTGGTAATGAAATTTTCACTATGCATCATAGCAGTTTCAATCCTTTTTCTACCCATGAGAATTTCTCCATGGATTTCTTTTGGTCTGAACCTATGGAACCTATTAAGCCTCATGAGGAATTATTTTTCAAATCTTACCAAAAGTTCAAGGCAAAGCGCATTGCAAAATTATCTCTTAGCAATATCCCTCAACCCATGCTTGAGTCTCCTATCAGTGATGAAACCATGATTGAACCAAAATCCCTTCCAAGTAACCAAGATAAATCCATGAAAAATCCTCTACCTTATTTCCTATAAGAGACCAAGAGATAACCATACAATTCCCATTGTGCCTCCTAAGATCAAACAAGTTTATAAACCCAAAGAGAAAGTGGTTGACCAACCCTTGATGGTTCCTTTCATTCCTCCCTTGCAAGAAGGAAAAAACTATGGTTGATAAACCCGCTCCTACACAATCACAACTTGAAAATCATGAAAAAAGAAATAGAAATGCTAAAGAGCGTAAGCATAGACATCATTCTATTGCTTGTAAGTTAAAAGAAAATAAAAAACAAACAAACCAAAATCAAAATCTAACTAAAGTAAAGCATGACGATTCTTCACCTTTACCACAACCAAAACATGAAACCTCTATGGAAATGATCATTAGATCTTTTGCTTTGATTAACTTGGATGATGATGATAAGATTGTTAAGGTTAACGAGGAAGTGCATAATGAGCTGAATTTGTTATTTTCCTCTTCTATGACCTTATACATGAGAACAACCATGATGATCCTCCTAATTAGAGTTCATCACCACATGTTGAACCTGGTGTTTTTCCTAGTACGACACTCATTGTTTCCCCTTTGGCTAGTCATCCACCTTTCGTATATGATGAACAATATTGGGATGCAGACGACTTGCTTTAGGTCGGCTCACATGTGTTATACTAGCTTTATGCCTATTCATGTTCTTGTGTGACTGTACGTGTGTAATGTGATCTCCTGTACTATGCTACTTGGCATGTTTGTGAGCCTACTTTGGATGACCCTTGTCACTCTATTGATGCAAGGATATTAAGGAAGTGAATCTATTATGACATTCTTTTGTTTGTATCTTCATTCTTCTATATGTCATAGCCATTATCTTTTCATTTGTCTTGTGTTTTCCTTTTGGGGACAATGTAAAGCATTGAGACATCTAGGTCTCTTCTATGTTGACCCAAAAGGATTATCATTTGTTTCCACTCTCTATGCATCATTCTTCCTTTGTTCTCATTGTTCCATGAGTTAAATTTGGGGAATAATGATGATTTTGAGCTTGATTTTATCACTGTAGTAAAGACATGCACTGATCCCAAATCTGTGGATCCCTTATGTGTTGTCTTAGGATTGCATATGGGGGGAAACCTCCTTTTCATGATGTAGCTTTATTTGAAAACATATCATTGGCATAGGGATTTCCAAATAAGCTCTCATGTCTCTTTTATCAAATGGAAATTATCATCTTCTACTTTAAAGTAATTGCTCACAACATGGTGTTTAGAAATTTCTTTAAAGTGGGAGGCATTATGCCTCTTGCTTGTTGATTGCTTGACGACATGACCTTGTTCAAAGTGTGGTCTTCTTACTTCATGTGATGTGTCTTCTTGTTGGTGACATTGGGTTTGATGTCCTTCAAGAGCATGATCTTTCTTGGCATATGACATTCCTCTTAGTGGTAATGCTATGGATTGCATTCCCTAAGGTGTGAATATTTTATCTCTTGACTAATCCTCTCTTGATGGTGATATTGAGCGTGATGCTCCCTAAAGTGAGACCTTTCATGAACTAAGCAAAAACCATTTGACTATCATAAACAAAATTCTTGGCCACCTAGCATAACACAACTTGCTTTGTGCTTCCTTTATTTCATGAGTGTCTAGCATAACGCAACTTGCTAGCCTTGTGATTGGCATGTGTGGCACCTTATAAAAGTTATCAGAGAGTATAACTTTTGGTATGTTTATGGGTACACACTTGGTGTATATTAGACTGTACTAGATCATTGTGTGTTTTTCATATTTTCTTGGGGCTCACCTAGTGTATATTAGACTGCACTATCCCATGTGAGCATATCTTTGGAAAAACAACCTAGGCTTGATCCATATTGTTTGGACACATAGTTGAAGCTTGATCCATTTTTTTCTTCTTTATCTTTGAAGAAGTGTATCTTGTGTCATTGTTGCATTCGTATGTCTCTTTGTTCCTTTGTTTATTTTCCATGGGATCTTTGATCCAGGGGCTTGATCATCCTCCTTGATCTTTTCCATCTTATCTTTCCAATAATTTTACAATTAGACATCTCTTGATTTATTTGTCTACTTTAGTGTGAGTTTCGCTAAAGTGGGGGCTAAATGTAGTGTTGAAAAATGTAGTCCTTTACATTTTAACACTAGATTTTCTTTCCCTTAATTAATTTAACTTAATTAAGCTTCTAATTGAACTTAATTAAGCTTCTAATTGCCTAAATTATGCATTTCTAAGCCTTATTATTTTCGTTTTCCGAAAAGGAAACTTACATTAAACAAATGCTAACATTAATTTAAATACCTTGGAAATTATGTGTCTTGGATTTAGGTCCTAGGACCCATTTTCCCAAGGGCGAATGGGTCCTCCTTAAGTGCCGCCTGTAAAAGTATAAAGTTGTGTCACAATTTTATAAAGGAAACAACCAACACTGATCTAACTTTTAAATTTAAAACACTAAAAAGTGACATATATGTTTTGAATTTTTAAATTATGTAAATTAAGAAAATGTGTATTTTTTAGTATATTTATGTTTGTATTTAAAAAAATAAAAAAATTTAAAATATTTTTTTATAAATTAACACTATAATTTAGTTGATAAAATGTTAAAAAAATGAAGTTACATGAGACACCAATCTTTATATAGCAAATTTTATTTTTTTTCCTTCAAATTTTTTGTGTGTGTTTATAACTTGAAACTTTAGTGCATGGATATATTTTTTTCTAATTTTGATAAATATATATTTTTAAATAAATATTAAAATGTTTGTGTATTAAAACATAGTTGTTTCCATTCGATGTCAACTTTTATATTAAATATTTATATCTAAAATAGAAAAAAATATACTATTTCGATATAGATTATTTTATCTAGTGCATCATATTTTTTTTAATAAGTCTTAGTATTTTTTCTTGATATGGTAATCAACCTAACATTTTTTTGTTAATAACCTACTTTTGGTAAAAATAAAAAATAAAATATAAATAACAATTAAACTATTAAAATATCTATATTTTTAAGACTACACTTATGGGTCTACAAAAGGGTATTTTTTATATTTAAAAAATATTATTTACATGAGTAGGAGTTGTTGAAACATCAAATCTCTCAAATAATCATATTTTTTTGGTAAATTAGCTTTAAAGTAGTGTTACATATGTATTTACCCTATAATTTTAGTTGAAAAAAATGTGAAAGTATTTAACTTAGCTAAAATTAATTTTACTAGATCATATGTTTTACCAAAATTTATTTTTAGTTAGAAATACTAAAATTTAGTTGTGTTGATAAGTTGGCTAAAAATGTGACACAACTTTGTAGTTTTACCTTGCCAAGACCTAATTTTTAATATGTTTTTGGTAGCATTTTAATGATTCAAATTTGAGTTTCAAATGTTGGCTTGTGGAATTTGATTTTTAGAAAATTAGATAAACACCTATAAATACATAGTTATTTTATCAATTCAAACCTAGAAGCACTAACACACCTTATGCAATCATTCCTAGAGAAAAAATTATTGTCAAGAGCATTAAAAAGAAGATTTATCAATCATCTACAACAACATTCAAGATCATATCATCATGTCAAGGTTCATGTGTGTTCATATTATGTTTTGGAGCTAACATTGTGTTGCAGGTTTCAAGAATTCAAGCAAGCATTCAAGCATCAAATCAAGAAATTATTCAAGCCAATTCAAGCAAGATCCAATCCATAGAGAGATGTGTTAGACTTCAGTCCTCTAAAGGTAGCCGTTAAGGGTTTGGTGAGTTGTGAAATAGCTTTGTTCATTCATCAAATTCATTCCATTTATCACTATTTCATCATCAAGGTTTTGATTACCGAACCAGGGTTTGACCAAGGCAAACCCCTATTCACCAAAAAAACATTTTTTTCTCTATTTATGTGTGTAGATTTGCAGGTGAAGAAGGATTGAAAATAGATCAAAAGAGCAATTTTGTAAAGTTGCCAAAGTTGTCAAGCCACAAAAACTCAGATACTTTTTATTTATGACTTTTCGACAGTGGAATTTGAGGACTATGAAATCAGATTTTGGACTATTGTACATAGATCCATTCACCCTAGGGCGAATCTGTCCTTCAACAGTGTTCAAAACCCACTTTTGGAGCCAAGTACATACCACTCTTCCCTTCTCAGATCTGCCTGAAAGTTACTATTTATATTTGCACGATATCATAATACTATGCAATACAGTTTTTAGGTCACATAATCGAGTTTATTAAGGCATTTAATTTTATCTCCCAAAAGTGCATTTTAGTCATAAGAAAACAACAGATCTTTTCCAATAGGGTTGACTTACCTCAAGGTTGAATGTCAATTCTACCTTTGGGAGATCTCTTTTTCTAATGAAACTAGGAAAAGTGAGGGTGTCCTAGATCATCATTTCATTTTGGTGAACCTACCATCACACCCTATACCCCCTTATCTATGTTTCACTTTTAATGTGCTTATTTTCTTCAAAAAGTCATCAACTTATTAAAGTGTGCAAACAATATAATTATGAAAATTGTGTAAGATTCTTTTATCTTTTTTTATGTCCTATAAATTTAGTTAATCCTTGTTCCTTTCATTTTTCTTGTGCCCACATGTTTCTCCCATTTCTTCTCTCCTTGTTTATCCAAGTCCTATGTAGTAGTTATCCTTTTTAACTCCTTTAATAATTCTATCACTCTTCATGTGTAGTGATCCGCTACTGCCCCTTATTTAAATATCAAATTTTATAGATAACCAAGTTTAAACCGTCACCAGCTAATGGCTGTTGATGCCCTTTCTTCTCCAAAAAAAAATATTGTAGATTGGATGGTCATTGCTATAGTTAATAGCATCCATTAGGGCAGCCATGTCCTATCCTCCTTTCACCTCCAAAATTAAATGCCAATTGATACCTAATATGTTTTCACCTTCCTCTTGACCAATTATCATCCAGCAATTTATAAATGGGTCTTTCATTTTCCTCACTTTTAACAATACAACCTACCTAATATGTTTTCACCTTCCTCTTGACCAATTATCATCAAAAATTTATAAACGAGTCTTTCATTTTCCTCACTTTTAACAATACAAGCTATCATTTCTCTTCTTCTTCTTCTTCATTTTGATTGAGCTACAATCTTGTATGAGTGTTCTTCAAACATTTGATCTTTGAAACACTCTCATAACATTATTTTAGAATTTGACAACAATTATTTGAATGCTTGTGAATGCCACCACAAAAGATTTGTTTTGTATTTATTATTCATCTAGAAATATTTTAAGCTTTGTATTTATTATTCATCTAGAAATATTATAAGTTCACTTAACTTGTTACACTGAACTTCATCTATAACCCTATTATCCTTTTAATTTCAATTCCATTTTCACATTTCAATTTCTTTTGCCCTCCTGTTCAAGTCGTTATATGCCTTCTTCCTCGTTTATGCATGTCCTCACTCTGTCAACTATGTGAAAATAAGTATTTTAAAAAACAACTGTGACAGTGGCAACCATTTGAGCCATTTGCTTTCACTTGTCAGTTTCAATAGGAAACTGAGAAAGCATCTTCTGGAGGAGACCATGCACAACATAAACGACTTC
Source organism: Sequoia sempervirens (assembly GCA_007258455.2). Lineage (NCBI taxonomy): Eukaryota > Viridiplantae > Streptophyta > Pinopsida > Cupressales > Cupressaceae > Sequoia > Sequoia sempervirens. The sequence continues at coordinate 3,580 of VDFB02153014.1, read as the reverse complement.
TTTTTCTTTTTTCAGTTATAAAAAGAAGGTTGATCAAATCGAGGAACATTTTTAAAGAAAAAATGTGGAGTGTCGCAGATGGGTATATGTAGGAGAACAAGTTAAGACAAAGGTCAAGTACAAAGGCCGCCAAATCCTTATTACACCTCAGACAAAACATCACAAGGGATATAAACTAAAGAAGTACTTGAACTATGCATTCATGGCGGCAACTGTCCTACCAGATGAAGACAATTGAGGATATATATATATAGATTGGAAGAATTGGGTAGTCATGATTTTATATATATATATTGGAGGAATTGGGTAGTCATGATTTTTTGTCTGTAACAAGATGTTTTAGTTAATCAACTAGATCCCTTATCTCAAGATATAAAATATAACTGATAATAATGTCAATTGATTTATTTTTATTCTTGTTCTATAATTGATTATGAAATATAATCTAAAATATTAATTAAAAAAACATCAATTGTGAAGATATTATATCTTTAATACTATTAAATTTTGATTATAAAGATTGAAATCTAACTTATAATGGTTGTAGGTGAGATTGAAGTAATGGTGTTGGGCGATACATGAAAAAGAAGCCCATTATAGTATTGAACAGGTTCAATGCCAACGACAGTAAGTATTCAATTGCCACCTCTTCCTTTCTTCTTGATTGCAGATATTTTAAGGGAAATTCATGTTTAAGGAGACACAATCAATTTTTTTTCTGTACTATTTGAGATTAGTAGATTTTGGAGGTGAAATAGGAGATTAGATCTCTTTAAAAATTTTGTTAGTAGAGATTCACTAAATTTAATCCAGAGCTTTTGGAATTGATTCTCATGCCTCTTAAAGTGTTCTAATTGTACCATCCAGAGGGACTCTTCTTTTAGAACATGAAAAATGAAGATATTGTATTTGCCATGCTTGACTTCCAATGAGGTTTTGTTATATGCATCTTTTTTATTGCGACTAACTTAAAAACAAGGATTTGTGCCTAATCATTAAGATAATCTCCAACACGAAATTGTTTAGTTTTGTTTGATGTAATAATTTCATTTATCTTTTATTTACTTTTTCATTCAGTGTAGTGTAGGATTTTGTGTGTAAAATATTAAAATTGTTTGAGAAATGTTATTTGAGTAAGCACATAATTATTATCTTTTGAAACACATCTGAAAATTGTTCTTTATCTAAATGTAATTAAACGTATGTAGTGAAATGAATAATGATTTTTCTCTTGCAATAAGACTTCACATCACATTTCAATGTCAATAAGAGTTCTAAAATACTTATCTAAATGTGAAGAATACTTTAAGAGGTCTAATTCTATATAAAAATTGCAGTCATCTAGTCATTGAACTTCCCCATATAAACCATGTTCTTGAACTGATTTTGGAAATTAATTAGATTATCTTGTTTACTAATAGATCATGAACACTCTTTGAAAAATTCAATTTATTTATTTTGTGTAATGTATCAAGTTGGATATTCTAGATTTTTATAATTTTATAATGAAAATACATAAACCTTCAACACTTTTTGATCACTAAATTTTTAGATTGGACAAGGTGAGAGCTTGGGGGATTGTAAAACTATTTTATCAGTGATAAGTTGTGTGCAAGTTGGAAATGAAATTGATCTTCTAATGCCATGGCAACAAAACCATCTAGACTTACAAATTAAGATTAATTTTTTTTTTTTTGATAAATTGCTCAAAATCTTACATAACAAAATTGATACTGTTAAATTCGAAAACATTACAAAAATATCCTTTAAATCCATAGTTGAATTATAAATATAAGAAAATTTTATGCAAAATATTGTGAATGAAAATGCCTCTAACTAGTAGATTTTTAGAGATGTGTTGGAAACCTAAACACATTGCAATGAACAAAAAATAGTAACTCTTCCCAAAATTCTCACACAAAAAAACTCATAAATATGACAAGTAGAAAGTTGTAGATTTGACCTAGCATATTAGATTGCAATGTGACTAATGATGGAGAAGTATGGCTTGACATGGAGTAAATATTGTAGTCTAGAAAGTTACAATAATCTAAACTAAGCTCTAAGAGTAATGATAATTCATATAATATCTAGAAAAGAGAATAATAGATCATAGTGCTGGTATTATCATAACAATAGTACCAAAGATAGTATGACCTCCGAACACAACCAAGAATTAATTTTAATTATTGTAATACAATAAAATAAAAATACTTAAATTGTATAGGCTATAGTAATAAAATTAGTAGAGTATGAATAATATGGCTATCTTTAATGGTGTTGAACCTTGTTGATGCATCAACCATCTGAAGTATCTTTGCTAATTGCTTGAAACACTAATATTTTTACACCCAAAACTATAACTAAATTGCAACAATAAATACTATTCTTTAATCTTCAATCAAGGAACAATACCAAAGAAAGAGATAGTATAACAAAGTTTAAATATAGCACATGAAATTATATTATAACTAAAACCATCTCAAACAAGTGTGAATTGTTGGTAGTTTATAATTCCCAACCAAATCTCATAGATAATCTATGGTTTTTCCATTTTCAATTGTTAATTATTTGGAGGGATTGGTCGACGAACAGGTGAAAGTTGAAATAACTTTCCCTCTATGCTTTGGGCTTTGCAAAACTTGGGAGGGTGATACCATACAATGTTCTCAAGATCTCCTATGTCGATTTATCCTGAACATTGTAAAAAATAGATATGCCCTACACATAATTGCTTGACAATTATAGAAATGCAAAGATCTGGCAATATATTTAAGCATTTAATATTTCACAATAGTCGAACATGATATTTCATAAGACTTTTCAACAACAAACATAATTGAATTTAAATATTTATAGTATTTGTGTGTGAAAGACCCTGGAGATGCAACATAGACACAACTTTAGTGATTGATGCCTTAACCTAGGGCATGGAGTCATAACCAATGTAATTGAAAATGCATAACAATGTCCCCCCTAAACATATTAGAGCTATTTAATGATGCATTACACCATTAAACTCAAAATTATTAACCAATTATACTTATCAGATCCTTGTATACATCCACACAAATCTATACCTCTATTAAAGTATTTAACTTATTCTTTGAACACTGCATTCATAAAAAATAAACATCCATAGGAAAGACAATGTAGATGAATTAAAATATCTTTGATTCATTTCATTCATAACTAGTGTGAAGTATAAAAAAGGAGAAGATTGGATTTAGAAATATGCCAGTGTATTAAAAAATGATAGTATTGTCATCCAATTCTTTCAAAATTAACCACGACTAGACTCTACAACCTAGAAAATGACTCAAAATTTATTTCTTTGCATTATGTACTACAAAACTCTTTAAAATTGATCAATCATCCCATGCCAAAGGCCTTGAATTCCATTTTATAAGACAAGGGAGCAACATGATTTAGGAAAGGTACACATGTCACCTTTTCATTTGACATAAAATGACAAAATAAAAGACCTAACCCTCCACGAGGGAATATCTCATAAGGGACATTCACCAATACAATGTAGCTCAAATAGTTCTAACATGTTTGGGTGCAAAACAAGGCATTT
>VDFB02153013.1:0-43290 GCA_007258455.2 Sequoia sempervirens | reverse complement strand
CTTGAAGTACTTGCAAACCACAATCCCAAGGATGGTGGTAGTTCTTGTATTGCGAGAGCATGGGTGGATCCTTGCCCATCCAACTAGGTTAGGCATACTTGAAAAGATGTCATGTCCCCATTACTTGATGAGGGGCCATTTAAAAACGACAAATAGTGTTTCTCAACACTTCTAAACTTATTAAAGAAATATTCAAATAAATAATAATAATTTAAATTATTAAATAAATAATATTTAAATTATTATTGCTTTGGCCGACTCAATTGAGTTAGGCGCCTAAATAATATTTGAAATTGCATTTTCTTTTGGCAATCTGAATCTGAGTTGTATTTATAGGGGTTCTTCGTGTCGGTTTAGAATTATGGAATAAAGACGAAGAGTGTAGATTGCATAGCTGGTCCGACCTGGTAGGACGTAGTCTTTGCATGGGGTTCTTTGCCTTTGTTCACTCATTATCATCATCCATTGCACTTCCGCCATTATTTTGATTGCATAGATTGCTATTACAGGTTGAGCAAGCACCAATCTTGGACATTTGAGAGAGGAGGGTCGATAACCTGTTGGCAATCTAGTCGAGCCTAGGCTTTGGCTGCTTTTGTTGGACCACGCCATCTTCATAGGCGCACCGTACATTCTTCCATGGACTTGTATGACTGGTGTCTAACACTTGAGGGCACATAAAGATCACACAATCGACATCTCAATCAGCTATCGATATTTCATGAATTGGGCCTATCAAGTAATTCTGAAATTCATCTTTGAAATCTTGGTATTGCACAGACTATAAGTGTTGCGACATCTACTATGCATTTCTCCTGATCTGCAGTAAAAGTGTGATTTGGAATTCCTATTCCTAATATTCAAGGCAATCTGGGCACAACAAATCTACTTCTAATGTGTATCATTCTGAGCTTGATATAAACTGTGTGTATCGTCTACTTGGTTGTTTTGCATTTAACTACTCGATTGCCTAATTAATCAAAGCATGATCAGTACGGTGCACTAGTAATCTTCATTGGAATTATATTATGCCTCAAATCTAAGGTCAGACCAGGACAATATATTTTCATTTTGTGAAATCAACTTACATTTCTGTCTGATAACTAAATCTAGGTGCAAAGTAATACATATTTATTCGTTACTTGGACTCGACACATTACAGTGGTATTAGAGCTGTGATTTTGCCAGCTTGTGGACAATAAGAGATTTATGCAATTGAGTCAAAGAGATTTGAGGGCCATAGAGAGAGAGAGAGAGAGAGAGAGAGAGAGAGAGAGAGAGAGAGAGAGAGAGAGAGAGAGAGAGGCATTTGCTCAGAGCAATGACAAGGGAATAGGAGGCAGAGGTAAGAAGAAGATGGAGGAACAAAATAATGAAATCAAATCCTTCATAGAGAAACAGGATCAAGTGAATCAGATGCTGTTGCAGATGATGCAAACCCTTACTGTTGTGATAACTGACAACAAATCAGGGCCTAACAATGTTGATGAGGGAAACTCCGAGCGATTTGGAGGAGGGAATAATAGTAGAGCGTCAAGAGGATCCACTTTTAGACCCTCCCAACCTGTCTTTTTGCCTAGAGAAGAGACACCACATGAAGGAGATCAGAAGCAACTTAGCTTTACTAGTATTGTGCAAGATTACATGAAGTTGGATGTTGACACTCAAGCTGTGATCCCCTTTGCGGAGTTCAACAATGCTAGGAGAGGATTTGGAAATGATGGGAGACAACGTCTGCAACAAGGGAATAAAGATCTTCAATTCAAAGTCAACAAGCTCATAGTCCCTACATTCGACGGCTTCGAGAAGGTTATTGCACGTGCATGGGTGCAAAAGTTGAATACATATTTCTCTCTCAGCTCTATAATTGAAGATGAAGCTATCAAATTCACCATTTTGCTCTTGGAAGGGATAGCTCACGAATGGTGGCACCATGGTATTGCGACTCAGGGGTTTGATCTTGTGACTACATATGCTGATTTCACGCAAAAGCTTATGGGGAGGTTTGATAGAAAGGATCCGAAGGTGTACTTCCAAGATTTGACAAGGGTTAAGTAGCGTGGTATAGTGGATGATTATGTTTCAGAATTCCAAAGGCTAGCTGTTATGGTCCCCGATGTTTTCGATAAGTGACTCATGTTCCTCTTCATTGAAGGGCTATTAGAATCTTATCGTGGCTTGGTAAGAGCTTTAGAGCCGACATCATTGGAAGCAGCTATTCAGAGGGCTTTGAACCTTGAGGACTCCACCACAAAGAGTAAGCCTATTATCAAGAATACATCATTAGGACAACCAAAGAAGGCGCCCCACAAGACTGCTCCTCAACCAACGAACCCACCACCACGATCTTACGAGATGGACTTATCGAGGAACAAGCTCCAAAGGAAGGGGTTATGCTACACTTGTAAGGAACATTGGACAAAGGGGCATAGGTGTATGGGAAAAGGACATGTCTACTACATTGAGGTAGCCTTTGATGAAGAAGAAGGTAAACCCAATGGCGCTACCAAGGAGGATGAGCTTGGGGTGACATGGGAGGAAGGATATTTCACCGGCACTCTTGCAACACTTTCTAGAGCACCTCGGTGTCACTCTCTCTGCATTAGAGGGGACTTCTACGATCAAAGGGTAACAATATTAATCGATAGTGGAGCAACCCATAATTTCATCGATGAAGGGCTAGTAGCCAAGTTGAGCCTAAGGGTGGAAGATTTTAGAGGATTTGATGTGACAGTCACAGATGGGTACACTATTCCATGCAAACACGGGAGTCGACAAATGGAGTTGACCATAGGAGGACACAAGATGTGAGATGATTTCTACATACTTGGCATCAGTGAGATAGATGTGGTCCTTGGAGTGCAATGTCTGCACTCGCTTGGGGAGTACACAACGAACTATCAAATTTTGGAATTGAAGTTCAAAGCTGATGGGAAAGAGGTCATTCTTTGAGGATTCTCTAAGGAGGGTCCTAGGCATGCTTCAAACAAGGCATTGAAAAAGACAAAGCCTTCCAAGGATCTGTATCCGAAGTTGCTTAAGGGCAAGCAACATCTGAGCAGGGCAGACTGTCATGTCCCCATTACTTGATCAGGGCCCATTTAAAAATGACAAATAGTGTTTCTCAACACTTCTGAATTTATTAAATAAATAATAATAATTTAAATTATTAAACAAATAATATTTAAATTATTATTGCTTTGGCCTAAATAATATTTGAAATTGCATTTTCTCCTTGGGCCGACTTCCTTGAGTTGGCAATCTGAGTTGTATTTATAGGGGTTTTCTGTGTTGGTTTAGAATCATGGAATAAAGATGAAGAGTGTAGACCACGTAGCTGGTCCGACCCGGTAGGATGTAGTCTCTGCCTAGGGTTCACTCATTATCATCATCCATTGCACTTCCGCCATTATTCTGATTGCATAGATTGCTATTACAGGTTGAGCAAGCACCAGTCCTAGACATTCGAAAGAGGAGGGTCGATAACCTGTTGGTGATCTGGCCGAGCCTAGGCTCTAGCCGCTACCGTCAGACTACGCCATCTTCGTAGCTGCGTAGTACATTCTTCCACGGGCTTGTATGATTGGCGTCTAACACCTGAGGGCGCATAAAGATCACACAATCGACATCTCGAGCAACTATCGATATTTCATGAATTGGGCCTATCGCATAATTCTGAAATTCATCTTTGAAATCTTGGTATTGCACGAAATGTAAGTGTTCTGACATCTACTATGCATTTCTCCTGATCCACAGTCAAAGTGTGATTCAAAATTCCTATTCCTAATATTCAAGGCAATCTGGGCACAACAAATCCACTTCTACTGTGTATCATTCTGAGCTTGATATAAATTGTGTATTGTCTACTTAGCTGTTTTGCATTTAACTACTCGATTGCCTAATTAATCAAAGCATGAGTAGTATAGTGCACTAGTAATCTTCATTGGAATTATATTATGTATCTCTTTGAAACACCTTTGTCAAGTATTGAAATCGGAGGAGTGTCTCAAATCTAAGGTCAGATTGGGACAATATGTTTTCATTTTGTGAAATCAACTTACATTTCTGTCTGATAACTAAATCCAAGTGCAAAGTAATACATATTTATTTGTTATCTCGACTCGACACATTACAAAAGACTCTCAATCTCGGGAGCACTCATGCGCCTCCTAGCCCACGAGCGCTCCATCTCGAGCTGGCATATTTGAGAAGACCCTCAAGCCCAAGAGCACTCATCTACCTCCCAGCCCACGAACATGGCAGGATTTCAGGACCACTCCATCCCTTAGTCCACCTTCGAGGCATTCCATCCTCCTTGATCAAGCCTAGGAGCACTCATTCGCCTCCCGACCCATGAGTGCTCCATCTCGGGGTGGCGTGCTTGATAAGATGCATAAAGACTACCTTTCTCAACAAGCCCAGGAGCACTCATACACCTCTTGGCCCACGAGCGCTCCATCTCAGGGTGGTGTGCTTGATGAAGGAAAGGCGGATACTTCACCTCTCGTGAACTCAGAAGGTTGATCGACCTCCCTATTTGCAAAACACTTTTTAAAATTTTCAAAATAGATGTTTAAAGGAATCTACTATATTAATTGGTAATAACTTATTTCCAATGGATATCTTATATTCCAATTCCTTATTTTCCTTTTTCCAATCAGCACTTGATCATTTCTCCACAAGGAAATGATCTCCCTTTTATATATTATTATTGAGGGAGTCACAACTTTCATATTTGAAGGAGTCGCAACCTTTCACATTAAGAGTCACAAACTTTCACATTAGGAGTCACATCATATTTATTCTTGATTGATTGAATGATTTTATCGATCTCTTTCTCAAATGAAATGCTTTCCCTTTTATATCTCAAGTTTGAGAGGAGTCACACCTCTTCACCTCAATAGTTACAACTCTTCATCGTTGCATTGGAGAATAATAATTAAATTTTAAATAAGTCAATTTGTTAGTGTTGTTCTCTATTACTTGTAATCCATCCTAATAATTCCTCCTTTTTTTCTTTCCTTCTAAATCTACTTTTCTTATATACCATGTCTTGCTGAAGGGACACAATCTTTCATATGTTGGTTGACCATTCTCAACTTAATCTTTATTTAGTGTCAGTTTCGTGTAATATTAATTATCTTTATTGATTTCTTTTGAAACATAGGCTGTAGATATTTAGGAATTAAACGAGACACTATGGAGAGAAGGTAAATGCAATGCAATTTGAATAATGTCTTTGACAATAGATCAATTGTCTCCCTTAATCTAGTTGATTCAATCATAGTTGGAAAACTCGCCAATTGCAAGTGCTCGACAAGCTCGAAAAACTCAGCTTGAAAAAAACTCGACAAAAACTTGGTAAAAACTCGGCAAAAAACTCAGTAACTTAAAAAATTTCATAAACTTCATTAAAAATGCATTTTTTTTTGCAAAATTCAATGATAAGATGCATCCAATGAGTCAATAAATTAGTACATAGAACTTCAAGCTGAGTCTAGTTGTATTTGATTGATTTGAAAGCAAATTGGGTACAAAATGGCATCCTCGCGTGGAATGCGCTGATATTGATAGTATGAAACTAAATGAAAATAGTAAATTGTTTTGTAAAATTGAAAGTAAATACTATATTAATATATTTTACAAATTTATATCTTCCTCTTCCCATGTCTAGTGAAAACTAGGGGAGAGGTAGAACTAGATGATATTATAGATGAAGACTTGTAGGCAAACTTGGAAACTTGGACTTGGAGAGTACCTAGAAAACCAAATGAATTCGATTTGAGTTTGAGGGCAATGCCCCTAAAGGGGTCAAGGGGCCGCACCTGTCGTGGGGGTTTGGGGGCAATGCCCCCACCGGGGTTGAGGGGTAGCGCCCCTCGTGGGGGTCTGGGGGCAACACCCCTAGTGGGGTCGGGGCAGTGCCCCTTGGGGGTGAGGGTGTTTGGGGGCAATGCCTTGGGCGTGCTCCCTGTTGCGATACAGGGTGGGGTTGAGGGGCGGAGCCCCCGCCACCAAGCCCAAATTAAGACCTCCAAAACCACACAAACCTTCATGGGAGAGTGTTTTTGCTGAGGAAGAGGAACTAGTAGAGGCAAAAAATGAATTGAAATTGCCTTTATTCCGGCCGCGAGGGTGTTTTTGCTAAGCAGCCAAGTTTTTCTAAAATACTCTCCAAACTTGCCAAAAACTCGGCGAGTTTCTCAGAAAAACTCGCAAGTTCTTGCACCAAATACTCATTTCCAAAAAAAAAAACTCGCGAGTTTTTGGCAAGTTTTCCAACTATGGTAATTCAATCACTCACTCAGATATAGATTTTGTTTTGTTGAGTCTGAATGAATGCTCCTGGACAGATAAAAACAGAGAAGTAAGAGAATATTTCTAACCATTGAACTTCACCTATAGGATTGTATCTATGTCTATGTTACCGGTTTATCAGCTAGAATCCCCAGATCCAGGTGCAATCTAAACCCGGTTCAGGTTCCAGTTTGTTGTGGCAAAGGGATCATACAGGGGACTGCGAAATAACTGTAGGTTTTGTCTCAAACAAACCAGGATGAACCCAAAGATGCATTTTATTTAACATTACAGCAAACCCAGGGAATTTTTTTGTTTTGTTCTGTTTTGCTGCGATCTGTTCAGATGGAATTTGCTGTTCTGTTAGTACTGGTTTGTTCTATTCAGCAGCGTTTATCTGTGATGGTGCTGGGCTTAGCGAGCAGGTCAGAGCATGAAATATTAAAAATTTAAAAGGGTTGTCAGCTCTAAATGCATAAGATGCAGATTCATTTCATTGCCCCGTATCATATGTTTAATAGGAAATTCATTTATTTTATCATTTTTCAAATATCAGAAGAGTTGGGTCAAAATATCATATAAAAAAGGAAAAATATTTGAATATAAATATACTTTGAATCCTCACAAAACATAATCCTTGTAAAATATTTAGTTTATTAATATTTCAAAGATATCTTTATTTATTTTAGTATTTTATTTTTTTTGATTCGTAATAGCAGCCGAAGCTGCAAACTTGTATTAATTCAAACAAAAAATTACATCGTTTCAGCTCGTCCCCAGTAAGGGGCATGTACAATCAAAATTTGGCATTAAGCCATCAAAATTTGCTCTATTCTAATTTCTAACTGATAATTACAGAGAAGGTATGCAAACAAAACATCAGTATCAACTTCCACCCTCCAGCTTCCTAATTGTGCCTTTGAAGACCGAGCGCAGTAGCAGCAGACATCTTTCCTTCGGCAAATTCAAGTCCAGCAATGATGCCAAGAAACAGGAAGAGATGTCTGAGTTAGCCCTAGTGCGATTATTTGAAAAGCAATAGGCCTTCTCAAGCACCATTCTTACCGCCTCCAAACATAAGATATCCTTGTTGCGGCATATGTGCTTCAGTCGTTTGTCCGAAATGTAACCAAGAAACGCAGCCTCCTTCTTGGAGCTCTTCAGCTTTACTGGCATATCCATTTGTGATGGCCATCTCTCCTTTGTAGTGCTAATTAAATAGGATGCGACACTTTGATCTGCATTTAACGTCGGCCAATTCCTCTATGTCCTTTCTCCTGCCATCCAGGTAGTTCACAATGGGTGCTTATTTATTTCACATGAATTTCAGACTCCACCATTGCAGTATTCCCGAGGGAATTAGAGTGCGGGTACTCATGTCATCCTCTGGATGCGTACAATTGTGCTCTCCGTCATCCATAGGAGCCTTGCTTTTCCAACTATCCAGCCTTCATGTACTCCATGCTTTGTCTTTAGATTAATGAGCTGTCCTGGGAGACGTACCCGTCAGTTCCCAATTTATGGCATTCATCTGCTCCACTGAGGCGAAGTTGTCCACCCACTTTCTCTCTTGTCATCTGTCTGGGGGTTAGTATTTTAAATTTTTAATATACGATATTAAGGTTTAATGATTTTATACTGATGTGGTATATTTAAAATTTAATATTATTAAATTTAATGTAATATATAAATTTTGAATTTAATTCTTGGTTTGGTTTTAAATATGTGTATATATATGATTTTTACTTTTTAAATGTTTTTGTACCAACAAACCCAACCTTGAACCTAGTATCAAGGTCGGTAACTTAGGTTTATGTTCAATGTCTTAACACTAGCATACATTCACCAACAATGGAATGTTGCACATTCTTTTCAATTTGTTAAAGAAGTGAACATGACATCAAAACCTTGGCAAGTATTCAGCATCTGTCTCTACTTTAATCTGGGGGTTTTTTAGACCATACATTCTTATTGCGTATTAGGCAGCAGCATGAGCATCTACTATACTGCCATACTAATTCATAGCAGTATTAAGGAGTTTAACTCTAGTTTCTAATCAAATGGGTATATTTTCATATCTATGTTTCTTCAATACATAGTTTAGTTCTCTGGTGGTATTGTAGATATTTCTGTTACTTGCACTAAATGACATGTTGATGCTCTTGTCTATATTTGATGTGATTTTTGCTTACATGCTGTCTGTGTGCATCACATATTTGAATATTGAGCTTCTGATTTTATATCTACAGCCCCCGCCAGGGTGATGAAAAATGGAAACATGATCTTTATGATGATGAGGAGGAGGGAGAAGCACCACGAGTTTCAAGTACTCTCTCTTTCTCTCTCTTTATGGGGGAGAATGCACAACATTTATTTTGTCATTTTTTCTCTTTATTTATTTCTCACTATTTTTTTCTACTGCTACCACTAAATGTATTTGAAGACGGACAACGTGGTGCACAAGATCTTCGCATAAAGCTTCAAAGGACCGCAATTCGAAAGTCTCAAAGTGGCAATAACAGCCAGACTGGAGTCAGAGATTTACGTGAGAAGCTGTCAGGACCTACACAATCTCATCCAGTAAACATGGAGGCTGCAGAACGCCTTGTCTCTGTTGTAAAAGCAAACGCTGCTCCCAAATCTGTTCCAGCTAGCAAGCCAGTGACACAACCTGTACCTGCCCCAAGCAAGCCCGTACAGAAACAAGCTCCTCCGGTATCACTTCACTCTGATTTCCTTTTTGGATTTTCCATGCATTTATCATGAGTGGAATTCTCTGTGTTTTGTTCATGCTTGATTCTTGCCTTGTTTTCTTTTTTATGCTTGATCAAGAGGTGCTATATAGATTATTTTTTTTTAGCTAATTAATACTCCAGTGCATTATATTTTAGTTCTGACATTAGCATGTTAATGATTTATCATACGTGGGCATGCTCTAAGATCCATTGCTACCCAGGTTAAAACCAAAAAATTATATTATTTCTGCAATTGGCTACGATCTTAGTACTTATCAATCTTCGTAGCATTGTTTTTTAACTTTATAATATTTTTCCCTACTGTGCTGCAATTATTATATGGATATCAACGCTGACATTCTTGCCTCAAAAGACCACTTGCCTAACATGTTTACACATGCAGTAGATAGCAATATGATATTTTTCCTGCATCTAAAGGTAAATTCTGAATGAACATATCTTAATAATTGAAAAAGTTTCCTAACTGAAAGATTAAATAATAGTAGGTTGCAATGTCAAAATTGTACATATTTCCCTGATTTAGACATTATGTGTGCTAAAATACTAATTTCTTACTATCTAAATGAAAAACTTACTGGTTTGGTCCACCGATATGTATTTTGTTTGAAGATTATGTGAGTAGTTACAATGGAAAATTATAACTGTTAGGCAAGATAATTGTTATAAGGTCATCATGTCTTGAAAAAAGTACTTTGAATATAAAATGGTAAAATACTGTGTCATCCTTTGAGATAAATTCAATATTTTCATTATATGCCCGGTTGGAATTTATTTCTAATTTGTTCTTTAGAACATCATATGAATTCTATTTGTTACTGCTATTGAGTTCATATTTTAATGTTCTTTTTTCCGCTTTGCAGGCTGAAGAACGGTCAGTGGCAGGTCTGTTGCAATCATTGGGATTGGGGAAATACCAGATCATTTTTCAGGCAGAAGAAGTAAGCAATCTTCTCACAGTCCACTAGGTTTTGTTATAAAGAATATTTGGAGTTAACTAATTTAGCAGTTATTGAAAATCTCTAAAGGTATGCTATTCTGTTGGGAGGGTGTACCAGCATTTCTCCTTAGTAAAAGTAATGTCCTGTCAAATGTAACTTCTCTATGTTGTCCTGAATTGCCAAACCTAGGTATCCAACTCTCTAAATGATGTATTTTAGTTGTGTTTTCCTGTTTGAAACTGATAAAAACTGGGAAGTCTTATGTTGTGAATTTGAAAACTTCAGGTGGATATGGCTGCTTTAAGGCACATGAGTGATGATGATCTCAAGGCATTAGGAATACCTATGGTATTGTCACAAAAACCTTCTGTTTTACATCTAACAAAATGTTAATTTTATTTTGGATAAGAGGAAGTCAATATATGTTCAGTAGATGCAGATACTGTAAAATATGCTTATAGGTGGCAGAAACTTACCCTTCTTGTGGGGGATTGTTTCCTGCCTCATTCCTTTGTTCTCCAATGTGTTAGGTAAGTAGTGGATCTGTCTGCCAGTCTTAGGGATGGGTTCCACAGTAAGCTGCCTGATTAAAGAATTCATTTGGCATAGCTATAGAGGCACAATATTAAACCTCTTTCTGCTATCACACTGGTCTATTCTTTGTAATTCAAGTTCTGTTAACTGTTATTACTTATTAGATGTCCCCGATGACTTTTTTTTTGTTTTGTCACTTATTTGAATTTTTCTGTACTCTGAATCAAAATTAAAATGGAAACAGCAAGTGGAAGCAATATGTACTGATATATGACTGTAGAGGAATCAAACAAACCTTGTGACAAGCACTTGAAACAGCTAAATCAAATCCATTATCAATTCTGGAAACAAGCTTGCATCGCCACAACAAACTGACAGATTTGGATTGGACATTGAGTTTTATTTGCAACCATAGTATTGCCACTTCAAACAATATTCATAATTTGGGGCAACTGATCCCCTACTCAGAAAATATACAGATTACGTAGTTCTGACCGGATGTCTGATAGACAAAGCCAACAGGAGGTATGGCAATCTGCTTCAGATTATGTAGGGTTGTACTCCTGTCAATATGCAGTGGTAAGCCCAGCGATTTGCAATGGCCACTTATGGTGAGTGGTGTCCTTGATATAATCGGTGGTCCAGTGGGTGAATTGTGCCCTTGAACAAGCAGATGAACTTCAATAAATGCAGCACCCAGTCCAGTCCAGATCCAACCCAGCTGCATGAAAAAGGTGATCAGCTTCAAATAGTTGTGGTGTCCAGTCTAGATCCAACCCAGCAACAAGAATATGTTGATTAGTCTGCCAGGATCAGACTCAGATTAGAATTCTCCCCTGCAATTGAAACATATATCTCCAATTCAGCCCAATCTGCAATTTCTGAATGGAGATTGTGAAGCAATGCCAAGAGGGGAGGACTGTAATTTCCCTGACTTCCAAATAGTCACCACTGAGTTAATTTAATTAATTAAATATTATATTGTCCGAAAATAATATTTTGAATGTTTATATTTAATTAATTAATTAAATGTTAAAGTGACTTTATTAAATAATATGCTCAAATATTAAATAAAGTTACATTACAAAGGCAAAAATATTTTTAAGTGGTAGGTTGCTCAACTGAGAAACTTTCTTGGTGCAGGTCATCTTAAATCCATTAGCTATCATGACACTGAAACTTGGGAAATCCTTAACCTGTAGACCCCTCTTAATCACCAGACCCTCATCAATAAAATTTTAGTCGCTCCACTGCCAACTAAACAAGTGTCCCGTTGTCCTTTTAGGACTCCTAACTCTAAAAGGATGGTACTTAGGAACTCCTAATCATAGTTGAAAAACTCGCCATTTGCAAAAACTTGCCAAACCTGGAAAATATGGTATGGGAAAAACTCGACAAAAATTTGGAAAAAACTAGGCAAAAACTCGGCAACTTAAAAAATTGCTTAAGCTTCATTAAAAACACATTTGTTTTGCAAAATTCAATGATAAGATGCATCCAATGAGTCAATAAAATGAGTACATAGAAGAAACACGCTGAGTCTAGTTATATTTGATTGATTTGAAAGAAAATTAGATACAAAATTGCATCCCCATGTGGAATGCTTAATACGTTGATACTGATAGTCTGAAACAAAATGAAAATAGCAAATTGTTTTTGTAAAACTGAAAGTAAATACAACATTAATATATTTCAGCTTTTACAAATTCACATCTTCCTCTTCCCATGTCTAGTACTTCTCACTACGGGAGAGGGTGTAGTCGTGGCCCGACTCGTAGGCATCTGCTGTGGCTGCTCTACCTCCATTCTGGATGTAGATCCTACTGCTGGTGGCTCTGGCACTGCCGATGACTCCTCCTCAGGATCATCCTCAATGCCATCCAATGAGAATGCAAATCCACCCCCCTCCTCCATTGCCTGTCGCTCAAAGTCATAGATCTCATCCTCAAAAAACAATGGAGGTTGCTCATCTTGCCCTATCCAATCATTGTATGGATCTATCTCATCCAAATCAATTGGATCATTTGATATTTCTTTAACCTGTTTTTTACACAGCCGAAGATTATATTGCACATATACAAGGTCATTCAGGCGTTTTTAAGCTAGTTTGTTCCTTTTCTTTGTGTGGATGGCCTCAAACAAACTCCACTTGCGCTCACAATTGGACGAACTACAAGGCTGCGATAAGACACAAAGGGCAAATTGTTGGAGATGTGGGGTATTTCCACCCCAATTTGACTACCAAACATCTATAAAAAACAAATTAAGAGTTAGAAGAGAACTGAGAAACTTAGAAAGGAAAGTCAAAATTCAAAAGTTGAAAACATATTTTATCAAATTATCAATATTTGTAACTTGTAAATTTCAAATTTTATACCTGGTGGCTGATTGTGTATTGCTCTTTTTGCTAGCTTTAAAGAGAAGAGTGCACCCTTTTTTCTCTATAACTTTGGATTTCATTAACAATGAGGTCCCCTGCGTCAAGGTTAGGTGACATCCTCTGAATGCACTTCATGAGGCTGTCCATAACCTCTCCAGTAGGATTTGAGTAGGTGCTTGAATGGAAGAAATGAGGGTTCAAGAAGCACCCTTCTGCATGGAGGGGTTGGTGGAGTTGACGGTTCCACCTCCTGTCAATAATCTCCCAAATGGGATCAAATTTGAGGCTGTCCCCTTTATAATAATTTCTTATAGCCTCCTTGGCCCTATCCATGGCCTCATAAAGATATCCCATTGGGATTTTATCCCCATCCACCAAGTGGAGCACTCTAACCAAGGGCTCCGACACCTACAAATTACAATATAAAAATGCAAAAAGATTAGAGTTTCAAATTTACAATGAAAGACATTAAAAAATTTATTCAATTTGAATTCAAATTCAAAGTTTTGAAATTGAAGTTACCTTCACAATCTTTGCTGCCTTTTGTGCAAAATCAGCATCAAACACAATTTTTGACACCTTATCTCCTTCCGGCTTCTTCGAATAGGTTGAGTCCATCCATGGTTGACTCACAAACATTTGTTTTAAAGCCGTCAAATAACTAAGAATACTTTGCAATGTTAAGAAAATCGTTGCAAACCTTGTGACACCTGACCTCACCAATTCTTTCCCATGGGTGTGCTCCCTCATCAAGCGAAGAATCCAAGGGTGATTGTAGATATATTTAGTAATCCTTCTCGTGTCCTCTACAATTGGTGTGACCCAATCTAGTTTTACTATGTCCTCCAAAAGAAGTTTAAGGACATGGGCTGCACATGGTGTCCAAAAAATTGAGGGGTGTCTATCTTGGAGGAGTCTTCCTGCTGCCACATGCATTATTAGTTATGATTTGCACAACATTTGCAATCCCCACCTCCATGCAAACCTCCTCCAACATCTTAGCCAAATTTTCTGCAATTTTTACAATGCGGGAGGCATCAACTAATTTTAAGAACACCACCTCTTCTTTGCATGCAACCAAAAAATTAATGATGGTACGGTTTTTTCCATCCGTCTACCCATCAGAAAGAATAGAGCAGCCATATTTTTGCCATTTTTCTTTTTGCTCCTCTACTGCTGCCCTTGCCCTTTCAATTGCATTAGCAAGCAACCTACAAGTACAAAGTGAAATTAAGTACACAATTTTAATTTGTAAACAAAAAAATAGCTTAAATTCATTATAAATCAAACTTAAAAAACATAAATTAAAGAACATAAACTAACCTCCCACTCAAGTCCGTGCGAGAAGGCGCCTTGTAGCCTTTTCCTGCAACTGTCAATGCGGTGACCAAATTGTGCTAGTAAGGAGAACTCGCCGCATTGAAAGGGATATTGCTAAAATACCAAAAATCTGCACAGGCAATGTCTGCATGCTCATGCACCTCCCTATTCCATCCATTCGCCTCTAAGGAAGGTTGTGCACCAGGTGTGTTTCTAGGCACGAAATAATTATCCAATCGTGTAGGTCCTGCAACTGCCCCTGCCCCTAGTGCTCTACTAGAGGAAGATGAAGGGATGGAGGTGCTAATGGGTTGCCTTGAGTTTGACCTTCGCACACGTGGGCCACGAAGAGAGCCCACTATCTCCTGATTAACATCATAATCATCATTTGACTCAACTGGAAAACCTTGAGAAGAGGCAATGGTTGCTTGCATTGCTGCTCTTGCCTTCTCTCTTTGCACTTTTTTTTCTTCTGCAGCTGAAAGTATGGCATTCATATGTCTTTTTATTTCTTCTGTGGTTTCAGGACATTCCTTAGCATCACGTTGAGGGATGCCTACAAGGTACTTGAGGCGATTGATGCCACCATGGTATGTTTTTTTTACATTGAATGCAATATACTATGCTAGGCATGGGTCCTAGATAAGCATATTTCTAGGCAAGATCTCTAGCTCTTGGAGGACGAGTGCCTACAAATCCCGCAGGCACGGATGGGGCAAAGCCTGAGGCAGAAGCAGGTTTAGAAGCCATTATCAATTAATTATTAACTTACACAAAGTGAAAGTCAAAGCACAACTTGTTAGTTTTTGATAGAAAATTTAAAAACAAGCTAAATTATATTAAATCAAAAGAGGTTACTTTAAGTTTAAATTACTAAAAATCTATCACTAGATTCTAAACATTTTCATAACAAAAAAATTGGATTTAAAAAAAAAATAATAACTAGGGTTTCAAAAAAATGTGAAAAAATGTAAAAATCTGAAAATTACTTCAAACTAGTAAAAAATTAAGCTAATCTAAAAGATTGTAAGCATGTTATTCAACAAAAAAGAGGATTCAAAACAAAAAAAAATAACTAGGGTTTAAAGAAAATTTAATAAAAATGAAAAAATCAGCAAAATATGTAAAAAAATCAAAAAAATTCATAAAAAAATCTTGTTTTCATGAATCTAAATCTTGTTTTGATGAATCTAAATGCATTTAAATCATTTTCACACTACATTCAGATGATTTTTAAACATAGAACCAACAAGAATGAAGATTTAAAAAAAGAAGAAGAAATAATAAGAAAAATAAGAAAACCTACCTGGAAATCCAATTTGCCTTCTAAATTCGATGTAAACGCCCTTCAAATCTTGTCTTTTGGATGCAAAATCGCTGCAAATGAGTGCACAATGCCTTGGAGAGATTTTTTGCTGAGTGTGAGAAGAGAATGAATGAAAAAAACATGTTAAAATCAATTTTAAGCGGTTGCCTGGGCGTCCCAAAAGTCGCGCGGTTTTTTTCAAAACACTTGCCTTATATTCTGGAAAAACTTGCCAAAAGTACGACGAGTTTTTCAAGAATGTACGGTGAGTTTTTCCAGCATACAATTGCTTGGAAGACTCGCCAGCTAAAAAAGCTCGCGAGTTTTTGTTAATTTGCGAAGTTTTTGGCGAGTGTTGCAACTATGCTCCTAATAGTGTAGTGATGGTGCCATGTGTCACATCTCCTGTAGCTCCCTCAACATGCTCTATCTGTTGATCATCTTGGTCACTCTTCGATATAGTATCTACTACGTCCTCATCAATGTCATAAGTGACCTCTATATAGTGAGCTTTGCCTTTACCAAGGCGCTTGCGATTGGGCTCCCACAGTTCCTTGCAGGAGAAACATAATTTCTTCCTGCATAGCTCATCCCTCGACTCAAAATCCAGCTTGGGTGGAGTAGTCCTAGGCTGATTGAAGGTCTTCTTAAATGGTTTACTGTTCTTGAAACTTTTCTTTTGGGATGGCTGGTTAGGATGTGTAGTCTCAAGATCGAGTGCCATTTGGATAGATCTTGGAGAGTATTAGGTTTGAAAGCCTTCACCAAACCTCTCAAATTATGATGCAAACCTTTAGTAAACAACATTACTACTCTTTTCTCTGACATGTCTAGAGCCATGACAGCCACCTAAAATTTGTTGATGTAATTGTCAACATCCCCATGCTGTCTAATCATAGCCAACTCCTTGAAGTACATCTCAACATCCTTCCTATCGAATCTAGCAATTAATTTGTTGCTAAATTCATCATAGGACTGAATTAATGCGCTGTTTTGAGTCACCAAACCATGATGCCACCAATTGTGTGTAGGTTCCTGCAGATGTAATGTTGCAAAATTTAATTGTTTTTGCTTTTGGCATGGGTTCGAGAGTCAAGAATGTGTCCAACTTGCGTATCCAAGCACATGCTGTACTTTTCCCACTAACCATCGAAGTTAGGAAGAGTGAGTTTACCCAAGGCATGCTGATACTCCTTATGTGGGCCTCGAGGTCTCTGCTGCTATTGTATTCTCCCCCTATCCTTATGTTGATTCATATATTGGTCTAATGTTATTTCGTTTCTAATTTCATGAGGAAGTGTGGTGATACTCATCATAAACTGCCATTACCTCATCCACCAATGGCTGTGGGGTCTCTTCCTCCTCCCTAGGTGTGAATGTAGGCTGGAAAGGTCTGTGACCCACTTGTATTGGCACCTCATGGGATATCATTATTTGCATTGCTACCCTCACCTGTAGCATTCCAATTCACCCTGAGGGAATTCATGTCCTGAGACATCTAACCAATAGTTGTGATTAGTTGCTGTTGGGTTTGCATAAACTATTGCATCATCTGTTGTTGCCCCTTGGCTAAGTCATTCAATATATTTTGAACATTGCCATTATCTCTTCTATTCTTATTAAAATATTAATATAATATTAATGGTCATCTTAGCTTTAGTTAGTCATAAGTTTGCTTTAGTTAACTTAGTTTTTAGTAACTTTTGTTTATGCTTTAGTTGGTTTTAGCATCTTTCAGTTTATTGTTTTAGTTTGCTTCAGTTAACGATGGTTTCTTTTTAGAAACATCGTCTTGTAAGTTTCTTTATAAGGAGTTTTCATCTCCTCTTGTAATTACGCAATCATGAATATCAATTATCATTTCATGGTATGAGAGGTTAGGCTCGAACCTGATTTTTTTTTTTAGTCAATTTAAAAAAAAAAATGGAAGAAATTTCTGAATTTTTTGATTTTTCTGAAAAATGGAAGGGTTTTTCGAAGCCAATTTTTGAAGGAGATTTTCAAGGTGGATTTTCGTGCAGTTTTTAGTGAAGATTTTCAATTAAGTTTTGAGGAAATTTTTTTTCTTGGTTTGCTTTTTTGAATAAAAAATCAAAGTGTTTTTTGAGGCCAAATTTTTGAAGCATCCTTTTCTAGTTTTTGGCGGTTTTCTAAAGGAAAAATTGCGGGTGTGTTGTAGAAGATTTTCATTTTTTTCTAGGTGCGGATTTTTCTTGAAAATTGTAGCTTCTTGCAGATGAAAATTGCGTGGTGTTTGTAGCTCAAATCTTGAAGGTTTTCTAAGACTTTTTTTGTGGTTTTTTGGTTCGATTTTTGCGGCCCTTGTTGGAGAAAATGCGACCCTTCACACGATTTTACTTGATATTTTTCGCGTCCTTTGTCTTGCGCGATTGTCTTCTCATTTTGCCGCACAATTGGCTTGCTTTTTGGTGTCGGGTTTTCTAGAAATCGCGCCACTTTTTACATGCATTTTTCTGCGACTTCCATGATCTTTTTTGGGTGAGTTTAGGTTTGAGAAATTTGTGTGACCTCGTGTGCTCTTCCGTGGAATTTCTTGCCTCTTTGTTTG
Organism: Sequoia sempervirens; assembly: GCA_007258455.2. NCBI lineage: Eukaryota > Viridiplantae > Streptophyta > Pinopsida > Cupressales > Cupressaceae > Sequoia > Sequoia sempervirens. The sequence continues at coordinate 25,190 of VDFB02153013.1, read as the reverse complement.
TTGTTTTTTTTTCAACGTCTTTTGGAGCTTGCTGTTCTTGTTTTTGGGCGAGATTTGAAGTCTTCACAATTTTTGATGGGTTGTGAAGATTTATTGGAGATTTTTTGATTCCAGTCTGCTGTTTGGTGTGACCCTACCTTCTCTGCTTGTGGGTTTTGCATTTTCTGGGCATTATTTTGATCACAAATCCAACCTAGGGTTCAGTTCTTGGTGTTTTTAATCTCTTTTCTAGGCGATTGTGTAAAATCGTGTTCTTCATTGTTCGTGGGCAGATTTGAAGTTTTCATGGCAGCTTGAAGGGTTGATTTTTGAGCTAGTTTTTGACAGAATTTTTCTGGGAAAAATAAATTTTTTGCAAATTTTTTCTTAACTTTTTTCTGAAAAAATTTGCTAAAAGAGTTTTTGAAAATTTTCTATAAAATTTTTGCAGTTTTTTGAGGGTTTTTTTTTTGAAAAATTCTTACTTAGAGTTTTCGAAGGTTTTTTTGAAAAATCTTAGAGTTTCTAAGCCTCTTTTTTAGGCATTTTTTGAAAAAATTGTGAGTTGTGCCAGTTGATTGTTTAGGGTTTGTGCCAACTGATCACAAAATTACCTTGTTTTTTGTGCATTGGAAAACATGAGGAATGGCATCTTTGTCCAATTTTATGTTGGAAAATATGTATAGGTTCAATGGAAAGAATTACATGTGGAAGCAGAGGATGCTTACCATCTTTGAATACTGGTGTCTAGATGCGCTTGTTCTAGGTACAAAAGTTCGTCCATAGTTGTAGGGAAGGATCAAGACAAGTATGTTGGAGGAAATAGGGAGGTAGTTATGCTTCTAAAATTATTTGTCACCAATGAAATGTTACTAGAAATACCATATGGTAAATTTGCTGTGGAGATCTGAAAGCATTTGAAAGGTCTTCATGAGACCTCTGACAAGGGAAGGGCTTTCTTCTTGAAGAATATGCTGTTTTCCATTGTGATGGATGGCCAAGTGTCTTTGTAGGAGAACTTGATGAAAATCAAAGATATCCGCGACCAACTGGAGGCCATTGGTCATAAGATGGAAGAGGAGGATATGGTGGTGATCACTTTGAAAAGTTTGCCATGTACGTATGAGCACTTCATTGAAACGCTCAACATTACATCCACCAATGTTGACTTGAAGTTTGATGAGCTGTGCAACAAAGGTGGAGGAAGCAGTTTGGGAGCAGTAGTGAGTCTCCCAGTGTTGAACAAGCATTTGCCACCAAGGACGTTGGCAAAGGCAAGTCCACTTAGCATAAAGGATGAGGCGATTCAGAGGAGGGCTCCAATAAGTCTATTACTTGCCATTATTGTGAGAAGATTGGTTATATCCAGAAGTTTTGAGAAAGTGTTTGGTTGTTGAAAAGACCAACTAGGAAGTGTCTCAACAAAGTGCTCAAGTGGCAGAGTATATTGAGCAGGAGTCTGCATATTATGCATTTTGATGACCAACACACCATTTGAATATGGGTAGACTTAAGTTCTGTTTGTAGGATGACCATTAAGGGAGGGTATTAAAATATTAAATGTAATATTAATGGTCATCTTAGTTTTAGTTAGTTGTAAGTTTGCTTTAGTTAACTTATTTAGTTTTTAGTAACTTTTGTTTACACTTTAGTTGGTTTTAGCATCTTTCAATTTATTGTTTTAGTTTGCTTCAGTTAACAATGGTTTCTTTTTAGAAACATCTTCTTGTAAGTTTCTTAATAAGAAATCTTCATCTCCTCTTGTAATTATGCAATTATGAATATCAATTATCATTTTAGTCCTATCTTGAGGACTCTCACTACCCAAACCCACCGTTTTCCCACTGCTTTGAGCAACTCTAAGGGGCTGTCTTGCTGCTAATGCAGCTGAGAATGTATTCTGTTTTGAATAAGGTTCTGCAAATTGAAATTGCCTACTTTTTTGCTTGCTTTCAGTGTAACGTCTAGCCTTGTCACTAGTGCACATAACCCTCTAGGTTGGCAAAATTTTGGCATTGATACCATTGTAAGATTCCAACTAGGTTGATTAGCCATTCCGTCAAACAGTTTGCATGATTTTACTTTTACTGAATTTTGAGTTTGTTTACACTAGCTCTAATTGTTCAAATTAGAAGGTATGATGCACATATGAAATGTATCATAGAAGCAAAAATCCTGAAAAAATCATGATTTTTGCGATTTTTAAAAATTCCTCAGGCTTGCCGATTTTTTTAGGATTTCTTGCAGACCATTGACTAGCAAAAAATCGTTGAAAATTGCAATTTTTTTTTGATTAAAATTTTGAAAAAATTGCCATAAATCGTGCTAATAACTCCCGCATGAAATTTGCTGCGTTTCATGCTATAAATTAGGGTTGCGATAAGTTAAGGGTGACCGCCGTCAACTCTATAGTTTGTCCTACATACCCGTGTGAATAGGTTTCTTTCTACTTTAAACTTTAAGCTTGCAGTCTTGTCAATACACCCTAAAATATGTTAATTTTATGATCAGATTGACATGTACAAAAATTAATTCAAAACACAACACAAGACACAGCAGATACTCTGGGAAAACCCTCCTCTTGAGGGAGAAAAACCTAGCCAATAATATCTCTTATATTATTCAATCTTCAATATGAATGATACATATACAATAGGCTGAAAGGTAGGCCAACACACAACACCACAACTGATGCAATCACTGAATTGAGAGATACAATCTGCCTAAATATAACTCGGTCTTCTAAACAACTCTCAGTCTGCTCTTTAGATGAACTCGCATAAGAAGAACTCCGAACTGCATGTGAATGAACTAAAAAGTGCGAATGGATGGATGATGAATGATGTACAAATGACGTATATATACAAAATAAGAGAAGAGACGCAACTCTTCAAGACTAATAGTCAGCTGCATTATAGATAACAAACATATAATAACAAGAGGTCGACCTCTCTAAGAAATACGCACCTCTCCAAAGTCTTCAAGTCGGCCTCCAATGATAACTAATGTGTAGAGAATGATCGCATCCAATAAGGAGAGAGTCGACACACTTAAGAACTCGTGCCATTTCAAAAATAGGAAACTCTATAAGTTAAATAGCTCTTAAGCTATTATTTAATTTATTCAATCAAGAACAAACGATAGGCTGGAAGTGACAACCGAAGCTGTCATAAACATCAACACTCCCTCTCAGCTAGGGAGGATACTTCCAGCTGCACAAGACATATCACCTCAACGTGATGTCTACCACATTGGCTACAACCAAATGTGAAAAGAAGAATATCACCTCATCATGATATTAGATATCACCTCAACATGATATCAACCATAATGGTTACAACCATACTATGGTGTGTACAAGTGTTCATCACTTGCGTGATGTTGTCACCTCAACATGACTTTCACAAGTACAAGATGTGTCATGGAGTCTCACACATGACATCCACCATGACTCTCTCAGAGGGTGGAAACAAGGGCTTTCACCTCAAATCTCAAAGAGAAATGCATTAACAAGGGATTTCATTTTGAACTTCTCTCACGGAGAAGAACTCATTATAGGCTATCACTGATACTGAGTCTCTTTCTCAGTTAAGGCTGGATTCTCCACCATACCAAGCTTATTTCGAAAGTAAACAAACTTTATTCTAGAGAGAGGCTTGGTGAGAATATCTGCTGTCTGCTCATTAGTGCTAATATACTTCAACTGTATAGCCTTTCTCAATACCATATCTTTGATATAGTGGTATTTAATCTCAACATGCTTGGTTTTGTCATGAAACACAGGATTGACAGAAAGCTTTACACAACTCTGATTATCACAATGAATGATAGTAGGCTCCATTGATTGTCCAAACAATCCTGCGAGGAGCTTACGAAGCCATACTGCTTCTCGAGCTGCCATATAAGCTGCAATATACTCTGCCTCTGCTGTACTCAATGCCACAAATGACTGCTTCCTGTTGCACCAGGATAACATAGCAGAACCCAAACTGAAGCAACAACTAGAGGTGCTCTTCCGATCTGTGACACACCCTGCCCAATCAGAATTAGTATAACCATGTAACTCCAAGTTTGCATCTAAAGAATAACCCATATCCAACTATGCCACACAAGTATCTCAAGATATGTTTAGCTGCAACAAGATGTATCTGTCTCGGCTCACACATGAACTGACTAAGTGCACTCATAGCATAACAAATATCTGGTCTAGTGTTAACTAGATACATCAAGGACCCAATCAGCTGTTTGTACAAAGTAGGATCCACCTAGTCTGAGCTAGCTGCAGCCTCCTTCAATTTATGTAGGTTGGTCTCCATAGGTGTAGACTTCTAATCCAAGGAAGTAATGCATGAGCCCAAGGTCCTTCACCTCAAATTCAGAAGTCAACTCCTTACATTCAAGAATCAGGTGATCTTCTCCAGTAAGAATCAAATCATCAACATATGAGACCAAAATTAATGCTTCACCATTGATTACCTTGAAGTAGAGATTTGAGTCAGCATCATTCTTCAAGAAGCCCAATCTTGACAGGTATCGATCAATCCTTTCATACCATGCACGAGGAGCCTGCTTAAGACCATACAAGGCTTTCTTCAACTTGCAAACATGAGACTCCTTCCCATGAACCTCAAATCCATCAAGTTGCTCGATATAAACTTCTTCCTCAATCACACCATTCAGAAACACTGTCTTCACATCCATTTGGTGAATTTTCCATCCTCTAGATGCAACAATAGCAATGATGGTTCTAATAGAAGTATAGCGAGCAATAGTAGCAAATGTTTCTTCATAATCAACTCCCTCTTTTTGAGAAAACCCATGAGCCACAAATCTTGACTTGTACTTCTCAATGCTCCCATTTGCAACATGCTTGATCTTGAAGAGCCATTTTGAAGATACTACAGACTTGCCCTCGAGTCTAGGAACAATGTCTCAAATATCATTCTTGAGAATTGATTGGTACTCCTCTGCCATAGCATCTCTCCAAACGTGTTGACTAGATGCATCCTCAACACAGGTAGGCTCATATTCAATAATCTGACTCATTAAGGCAACATAACTAGAGAACTTATGTGGCCTTTTACTTTCTCTGAATGTGCCTCTAGGAGCTGCAAAACTTTCAACCTCTTGCATAGTACGCTTGGCCCATAGAGGTCTCTTTCTCCCAATAACAATGTCAGTAGGTTCCAAGGGCTCAATTGGATCAACATCTTCCTTCGGTTCTGAAGTCTCCCTCTGAATCTCAGGAGCATGGTCAACTTCCATATCCTGAGGAGGCTCATCATAGTCAATCTCCATATGAGTTCCCTTGGATCTTCTAAATGCAATATCTTCCTCGAATGTGACATCTCTACTGATTTCAATCAACTTCTGACCTGGAACATATATCTTGTAGGCTTTTGATGTCTCATTGTAGCCTACGAATATTCCCTTCTTGCTAGAAGGCTCCAACTTAGTTCTCTTCTCTTTTGGAACATGAACATAGACAGGACATCCAAAGATCCTCAAATGACTAACCTCGGGCTTCTTCCCTGTAAAGGCTTCTTTCGGAGTCATATTCCCCAAGACCTTGTTGGGACTTCTATTTTGAACATATACAATAGTCCTAGAAGCTTCTGCCCATAAGAAGGTTTGTAGATCCTGGTCATGAATCATGGTTTTTGTTGCTTCCACGATTGTCCTGTTCTTTCTCTCTGCAACACCATTTTGTTGAGGATTATAGGGAACGTAGAACTCCCTCTTAATCCCAGCATCAACACAAAAATTTCGAAAGCTACTAGAGGTATATTCTCCTCCATTATCAGATCTGAGGATCTTGATTCTTTTACCGAAAAGATTCTTTACAAGAGCTTTGAACTCTTTGAACCTTTCTAACACTTCCTCAGACTCTTTAGTTTTCAAAAAATAAATCCAAGTCTTTCTAGAGTGATCATCAATGAAAAAAACATAATACAAGAAACCACTCAAAGAAGGAACAAACATAGGTCGACATAAATCAAAATGAATAAGGTCTAAAATACACTTAGATCTATTTTCTCTACTGTGGAAAGGGGCTTTTGAATTCTTACCCATAGCACATCCCTTGCAAGTTCCTTCATGCTCTTGATTGAACTTGGGAAGTCTTGTGACCATCTTCTCCATGATAGGTAAGGCTTGGAAGTGGACGTGCGCCAAACTTCGATGCTAGAGATCACATAGGCTTGAAGAATCATGAACTAATGCTTGTATAGGACGCGTACATAGCCTATAGAGGCTTTCATGTCTAACACCAATTTTGTGAGCTTCTTTGAAACTGGAATTCCCCATCCACAAAAGAACTTTGCCTTTGGAGAAGGCAACTTGATATCCTTCATCTTCTAGCGCTGAAATAGAAATAAGATTGCGCTTGATTCCTGGGAAATATAGAACATCTCTCAACTGAAGTGTAATGCCGGAATCCAAATGAAGAGTAGAGGTCCCAATTCCTTTTACAAAATAGCCAGCATCATCTCCAATAATAACTTGTTCAAAAAACTCTTTCTCTACCAAACTTGATAAGTGCTCCTTAAATCTCGTGATGTGCCGAGAAGCACCACTATTGATCAGCCAAGTCTTGGTATCTGTTGGTACATTGCTTGATAGAGCTGAATAGAACAAGTATTCACATGAATCCTTTTGCGGAGAGGCATCATCAACATCTGCAATGGTGGCTTGTTGCTTAGGTCTAGTTGGACAATGCTTAGCAAAGTGGCCAAACTTATCACACCTAAAGCATTGAATCTTGGATATGTCTCTCTTCTTCTTGGGGGCAGGTGCATCATCATTTCCCTTATCTCGATTCCTTTTGAAGAATCCTTTCCTTCCATCTTTTCCTTTTTTCTTTGAAGCATGGGAGGCGAAAACATGAATGTCTTTATTCTTTGAACTTTGACCAACGCCTCTTGCCACCAACCTTGATTCTTCTTGAATGCAATCAAACCTTAGACGATCAAACTTAGGCAATTTTGATCTTGCACTGATTCCCTGAATGTAGGATTCCCAAGATAAGGGAAGACCATTTAGAGCAAGCATAGTCAGGTCTTTGTCATCAACCATATGCCCAATTATAGAGAGCTGATCTCTCAAATCTGAAATCCTCATGAAATATGCAATCACAGATTCTCCCTTCGCCATCTTCACGTGGTGTAGTTGTTGCTTCAATGCAAGTGCCCGACTAGTATTGTTGATTTCGTACATTTCTTCCAATGTCTTAAACATGTCTCTTGCCGTCTTCAATTTAGAGACAATAGGAACGATATGATCCTTGACAGAATCAACCAATATTTTCATTGACTTGATATCTTACTTCACCCATTGCAACTTCTCTTCTTCCTTCTCAGGTTCAGGAACACTGGACTCCACAAACTCACCCAAGTCATTTTCACGCAATGTAAGCATGATCCTAAATCTCCATGAGGTGAAGTTTGATGCTCCTTCAAGTCTATCCTCAATCTTCAAACCATTCAACATCTTGACAAGAGTGGAGATAGACAAGAATTATAAAGAAGAGAATAGGATATTGCTGTATAAACAAATCTGATCAGGATCTCCTCAAACCGGCTTTGATACCATGTTAATTTTATGATCGGATTGACATGTACAGAAATTAATTCAAAACACAACACAAGGCACAACAGATACCCTGGGAAAACCCTCCTCTTGAGGGAGAAAAACCCAGCCAATAATATCTCTTATATTATTGAATCTTCAATATGAATGATACATATACAATAGGCCGAAAGGCAGGCCAACACACAGCACCACAACTGATGCAATCACTGAATTGAGAGATACAATCTGCCTAAATATAACTCAGTCTTCTACACAACTCTCAGTCTGCTCTTTAGATGAACTCGCATACGAAGAACTCCGAACTGTATGTGAATGAACTGAAAAGTGCGAATGGATGGATGATGAATGATGTACAAATGATGTTGTATATATACAAAATAAGAGAAGAGACACAACTCTTCAAGACTAATAGTCGGCTGCATTATAGATAACAAACATATAATAACAAGAGGTCGGCCTCTCTAAGAAATACGCGCCTCTCCAAAGTCTTCAAGTCGGCCTCCAATGATAACTAATGTGTAGAGAATGATCGCATCTAATAAGGAGAGAGTCGGCACACTTAAGAACTCGTGCCATTTCAAAAATAGGAAACTCTATAAATTAAATAGCTCTTAAGCTATTATTTAATTTATTCAATCAAGAACACACGATAGGCTGGAATTGACAATTGAAGCTGTGATAAACATCAACAAAATAAAGTAAACCACAATAAAATAAAGCAAGGGATTCTTCATTAATCAAAATAAGCAATTCCAACCATTTTCACTAGTCGTGTCTGTGCAAGGTGACCTTATAAATGTTTATAGCTTTTACCACCTTCATACAAAGAAAACATTACATATGAAACCTGCAAAAAGAATGAGCAGTCTAGACCAAATCAGTCCAAATTGTAAATAACTTTATTGTATCATTTTAAGTTCATTGTTTGTTTAGATGTTAGGTGATAGGTTTGACTCTATTGCCCTTAGATAAAACATTGATCGAACTTTTCCCAGAGATTTTGATGTCCTCATATGGCCCAAGTTTGTCCCAAGGTCCCCCCCGAAAAAAATTGTGGTAGCTATACAGAAATCAATAATCATACTACTTTGTCTCTCTTTTTGTCATAGATTAATCATCATTTAAATGCCAAGTGAAATCAGTTATAGTCTTCTCCCTATCAAGTTGCAGGGTTGTCATGTCTTGGTCTAGTTTTAAAGCTAACTCTTGCAAAATGTCCAAGGTTGTACTATTCCAAAATGAAAAATGATGAGGTTCCTCAATGATGATGACTGCAACAATGAAATGAAAGTATGTAAATGTCTAATACTAAATCTATAACCTGCATAGCCTATAGGCACTTTACTTTACATAGAGAATATTAAAAAGAATTTTACTTCATGTTCAAAACTTATAAAATAGCTCCTGAAAGATTTCAATCCCACACCCATTTTTATTCCAAGCATGTAGATTATGTCTATAATTCAAAGACATCATTTTGCAAGCTTGAAATCAGAGACAGTTTCCATTCTCTGATTGCAAGCTTGCATGGCTTTAAGGAGTATCTGCCTAAGATTTTAACTATTCTCTTGGACTGGTAATGTGGTGTCTCTGATTTCAAGCTTGCACAGCTTTAAAGAGTATCTGCCTAAGATTTTAACCATTCTCTTGGACTGGTAATGCACTGTCTCTGATTTCAAGCTTGGACAACTTTAAAGAGTAACTGCCTAAGATTTTAACCTTTAGCCAATCCTTTATTTTATCACACTTACTTTTTCATCCTCCACTTTATTTCATTCATGTCATTGCCTTCTCAAAGCTTTTGGTCACTTGTATCATTTATGACCCTTTCATACACTAGCCTTTTCCACTTTTCTCAGTTGTCATTTGTGCAAAGATTTTACATTACAATTGATTCCATATTTCACATAAACATTACTCTATTGTATGAGGTGCTCCAAACAATCTTTAGTTCACAACCTAAGCAAGAAACAGATGCCTTTAAGCTCAACAAACATAAACTTGATAAACAACATGCAAGCTTTCTACAATTCATGGGTTAAAATCTCTATTTTATTTGCTCTCTATATCTCTATGCTATGGAAATGACCTTAAATTTCAAAAAGGAGTAGCATGTCTCTTTTTCTACAATTTTTTACATTTTTTTTCAAATCTGATTTTTTCCCGATTTTTTCAAAAAATCCAAAACTTTTGGTTTGCCGATTTTTTCCCCAAACGATTTTTGCTGCTATGATTTAATGAATAATACAAGGGACACAAGTTGCAATGGCTGATAAAATTTAATTCATTGCACATGCTTCATTTATTCTGTCTAAACCATAGCAGCATTAATCGTTTGGGGAATAAATCGGCAAACCAAAAGTTCAGGATTTTTTGAAAAAATCGGGAAAAAATCGGGAAAAAATAGGATTTACAAAAAAACATAAAAAATTGAAGAAAAATTGTCAGAAATTACTTTTTTAAAAAGTTAATGGCATTTCCATAGCATTATTACAGACATTGAGAGCAAATAAAATACAGAGTTCAATCCATGAATTATAGAAAATAGATTTTTGTTGGTTATATTCATATCGCTGATTACATTGCACAAAACATACTACAACTGCATAAATATCAGATGGTGACAGTTGTCGATGCTACCACATTTTTCATACATGTCTACCAAAGCATTTTATCAAACAGTTCACTGCCTTGCTGCTATGGCTAAAACCCTAAAACAGGTGCTTTTGAACAAGTTATGGATGCTTGAAAAGATCTATCAAAGCATAATAAGCAATAATAGCATAGACAAGGTAGTGACTGTTTCAAAAAATGCCTCAAAGAAATGTGGTCTCATGGTGATGGAATGCCATGACAATCCATAGCAATTTGCTTGTCATGGCATTCGCTATGGCATTCCATCACCATGAGACCACATTTCTTTGAAGCATTTTTTCAAATAGTTCACTACCTTTTCTATGCTAACACATTTTTCATACATGTCTACCAAAACATTTTATCAAACAGTTCAACGCCTTCATGCTATGGGTAAAAGCCTAAAACAAGTGCTTTAACAAGTTATGATGCTTGGAAAAATCTACCAAAGCATAATAGTATATAAATAGACAAGGCAGTGAATTGTTTGTGCCCAAAGAAATGCAGTTCATTAGTGATGGAATGCCATGACAATCCATAGCAATTTGCTTGTCATGGCATTCGCCATGGCATTCCATCACCATGAGACTACATTTCTTTGAGACATTTTTTTCAAGCAGTTCACTGCCTTGTTATCACATTTTTCATGCATGTCTACCAAAGCATTTTATCAAACAGTTCATTGCCTTGCTGCTATGGCTAAAAGCCTAAAACAGGTGCTTTCAAACAAGCTATGGATGCTTGGAAAAAATCTATCAAAGCATAATAATAAGCTACAAGCCATGGTCTCATGGTTTTTCTTGTGCAAAAATCAGCTCGATTTTGTTTTTTTCCAGATTTTAAACACCTTTTTTTGGCGAATTTGCAGTTTGAAACGAAAAAAAATCATTGACCAAAAAGTCAACCAAAAAGTCAACGATTTTTTCAAAAAATCGGGGAAAAAATCGTCCAGCCTGCAGATTTATTAAAAATCGCGATTAATCGGGTTTTTTTGCAGATTTATGCTTCATTGGTCTAAACAATATAACTGCTAATACTATTTCAAATTATTGATATAACTGCCATTCAACATATGGGAAAGTCATGATTCATCCTTCAACGTGCCCAAGAAGTCTCTTAGGCACCCATGATTGCTTTTGCTGATCCACACAAACCTGAAGTGGCAATGACAATATTCCAAGGTGGCGGTTTAAAGAGTTAAGTGGCTGCTTAAGAATGTGGCAGCGACTTCAAGCCATGATTTCCTTTGTTGAAATATAGCGATTGCCTTGGCTCGTCCACATTTGCTATTTATTGTAAATACATATTGAGAGTTCTGGCCGGTGCAAAATATGTTCGAACCACTCCTTGTACACCTAAACTCATCATCCGATTTGTATTCCCTGAAGATGTCGTGGAAATGATAAACATAGGGTGTTGTTAAAAGTAGTTGCATTGGGTGTTAGACTTGCGATTCTCCTAGGCACAACTCTTCAAGTCCATAATCACCCATGAGCTTGAAACTTCATTTGGAGACTTTAGAAGGGAGATCACAACCATAATAATAACCATCAATCAACTTGTAATCATGGGAATAAACACATTTAACTCCTCTAGTATTGTGTAAATCAACTTCTGCCTTTGATAATATTATTTACTCAGGTAACTCCTTCACAGCTAGATTCGCCAGCACAGTATCATTTACTTAGGTGACTCCTTCACAGCTATATTTGCCAGCACAGGAATAACACTCATTTCAATAACTTCGTTCTTCTCATTTAATCACACTCACCATAGGCAATCCCTGCAGAATGTTAACTTGAAACCTATGTTCCACGGCGTTTCAGGGATGGGTACGGAGGGACGGCAGGGGACGCATTTCTAGGATGTTTCCTAAGAGGCAATTTTAGGGGACGGAGACATACAAAATATATATATATATATATGATTTTTTCAAAATTTATTAATATATTAGAAGGAGAGGGAGGGAAAGAGAGATAGATATGTCAATAAATTAATAATTGATAACAACAATATCAATATGTAAATAAATCGCGAGAGTAGTACTATAACTGTATAAGAAATGTCATTAAAGCATTATAAAATTCATCACAGCAGTATCAATCATCAACAGAACCATGGTCTATCAATATCCAAATGTCTCAAACATGTTTCCAAATGTCTAAAACTATTTGTGGTTCTTCTAATTTACTTGTATCTAGATCATCTAATATAGATGGTGACGATATTTTTGAACCCATATGATAATGCTTGATCGGTGATGACTGATTGACACTTGACATTATTATTTTTTAATTTTAATTTACAATATATATCATGACATTCGAGTTTGACTAATTGATACTTTAATATTTTTATTTTTATAGTGGTGTTGTTTGCTATACAATATATGATGCTATGTGTGGTTTTTTGAACTTAACTACTGCTGCAAATATGTATATATTTTCTGATTTTTATATGTTTTCATATGGATGAACGCAAACCTAAAAATAAATTTGACCAAAGACGAACCAATACCAAGACTGGTAACTTGGGACAATAGGGTTTGGATCATAAATAATTAGTGTTAAATTTATGTAGTGTCTTTTTGTCATAGTCTAGTCATAGAGGCAATAGGTATCTTTCTTTTTGAAGTATTTACCGCAACTTTTGATATACTATATCTGATTCATCTCTATTCTTCTAAAACCATAATATTTAAGTGATTGCAGAAGGTTTCTATGAGGCATGTTAGAAGTTCTCCTCTACTGCATTTTAAAGAACTATTAAAAAATTAAAATGAGACTTAGTAATACTAATGACAAAATGTTAATATTTTGCCTTCATCAAACTTTAGCCAAAAAGAAATATTAAATTAATCCTGGGAGAGATGGTGGGCCCCGCACGACCTTGGGAAGGAGAAATAAACTTTAAAAAAATCAATTTTTTTATTTTTTTTTAATATTTGAAGCTCTTAGCTTGCAGGGGACAGCTGGGTACGATTGGGGATGTTTCCAACGTCCCCAATCCATACCGGGGACGGGGAACCGTCCCCAAACTGCTGGAAACGTTTCCGATGAATTTTGCTGTTTCAGGGACGGCAGGGGGACGTCCCCTTTGCGTGCCCCCGTCCTGGGGACGGCAGGAGACGGGGACAAGGGGTTTTAGGGTAGGGGACGCGTCCCTGTGTAACCCTGCTTGAAACCTCATCAGAAACCTGAAATTTGTCTTCACAGAAGAATTCGCAAATTTCTTACAATGAAAATCCAACTGTGAATTCTGAGATGAATCCACCTAGTAGATGAATCGGGTTTTTGTTCAATCCACAGCTTAAGGGTTTTTCGTCCTTGCGTCTCTTGAAAGCCGTGCTCTCAAATTTGCTCCCAATAATAAATTTTCCAAGATAATTAATTACCTTCTATCCTTGCCTTTTATAATTCACCACTTATTAAATATATTTGCCTTTGTAAAGTAATTTTATTTAATATTTGAGCATATTGTTTAATAAAGTCACTTTAACATTTCATTAATTAATTAAACATAAATGTCCAAAATATTATTTTATGACAATTTAATATTTAATTAATTAAATTAACTGAGTGGTGACTATTCGGAAGTCAGGGACATTACGTAGGACCCATGGGCCCTATTTTGGCACCACAATTTGAATTTATTTATTTATTATATTAAAGTAGAGTTCAGAAACATTTTTTATTTTGATAAATATTCATTATCATATTTGGAAAAGAGGGGACATGACTTGTTGCCTCATTAAGCTCTTGCACTCAGGTAATAAGGCTTCATTGGTGATGTCACCCAAATATCTTCCCCAGAAGGGAGTCTCATTTCAAGGTTTCCCACATTTTCAGTTTTCTATTTAGATGCTTCAGTGAAACTTGTTTCTAGAGATGTGAGGTGATTTGTTCAACCTTTAATGATTGAGCACTGCTCTTTACCCCTGAAAAACATGGTGACAAGGAATTTGTTTGTTCAATGACAATCCATGACTTGTGTGGGTACAGAATTTTGGGAAGAGTGCTAAATAAGTTTGTAGATTCTCCTCCTTGTGACTCCAAAGAATACTAAATGTTCTGGGCTGGGATTGGACCTGCTAACCCTTAACTAGTTCGTGAAAATGCCAAATTCAACATGCACATGATTTGCCTGTAAAAGACCAACAAAGGAAAAATGTGATCTTGGTCTTTATAATAATCTGTCTACAGGGCTTCTCTTAGTTAATCCTCAACACAATGCAACCATGTTAAGGCTGAAGCTCTTCGGGAACATTTTGACAGTTTCGGCAGAATGAGTTTCCAAACTAGTTTAACAGACAATATAGGGAGAGATTGAAGTCATTTTCAATGCTAGGCACTCAGTAACACTGAAAACTAAGAGTAGCAATAGAGATTGAACAAAGTCTCATATATGAAATATTTCTCATTGTATGATAAATCCACTATACGGGTACCAAAATAAACTATGCATTAAACAGGCAAACACTAAAGCATTTTACCATAAATGTAGGTAACTATTAAGACGACATTAGTAATCATGATTTGACTTTCAAAAATTTCAGATTTTTATTTTTACTTCAGTTTGTGTCTGCAGACTCCAGGCTATTTGCTTGCTGGAGTGCAAGTTACAATATATAACAGAGAAATGAACTCCATGATTCCTTGTCTGCCCCTAAACCTTCATCTATTGTTGCTGTGCCTAGTCAAATATTTAATAAAATCCTCATCCATGAATATTGGTCCTGCTATCTCATTATCTAAAATTGGCTGCACTATCTCAATTATCCTGTTTAATGTTGGTTTGATGTCATCCAGAGCAACAGCGTGATGATTAATATAACTAAGGTTTGATTATTCAACTGTTTCTATTCCAACTGGTCATGATTTATCTGTGTTCTGCAGACACATGTTGGCACCCTAGGGGATACTTGGGGATGTCCCCGTGTCCCCATCAGAGGAGATTAGTTGAAGCTAAAATTTTTAAGATTTACTAAAAGGGTCTAGTTTCAATATTAACTGTAGTCGCTTGTATTTGCATACAAGGAAAAATAAGTGACTACTTCAAATTTTAATATTGTTAATTTTTTTCTAATTTGTTAATATTTTTGAACTTTTGTATCTCTTGGACATGCCTTTTATGTGTCTTCACATTCCTTTTTACTCTGTGGAAAATAACATCTTTTGGATTTATTTGTACCAATCATGCTTCAAGTATTCTCATAATTGGAACTGTCAAAGGTTTATGAATAATCAATATCTGAAGCTCAGAAGAGTGGTGGTTATTGTAGCTTCCTAGAATGGTGTAATTTTATCAGATTATTAATTTGAATAGGAAAACAATTCAAGATTGAATTTTATAAGTTGAAAATAATCTTCTCATTTTCACTGTGTCACTAAGCGTGTAGTGAAACTTGTGAGTGGTTGGTCACTTGGTCATGTTGATGATGCGAACAAAATATCTGGAGCCTTGTGTGTTTGAGACGTGTTAGTGATTTGAAATGCGCAATGGACTAGAGCATACCTTGATTCACTTACCCATGAGCATGGAAGGACATATTGTAAAAGTAAGTTGGGCATAGATAGTACCTGTACAGCATGCAAAGGACTGTAGAGTGGATTATCCTGCCTAAGTCAATGATTTCTCACAAATGTCTATAGTTAGACTTTGTGCTCCTACATGTGGATTCAGTGGCTTCCTTGACCCATTCTTTATTGTAATTCCACACCAAAATGTTGATCCAGGGTGTTTAGTGAGGCATTTTACAACTTTTTGATCTATTATTTCTTCTCAAGTGATATTCTGAGCTTGCTCGGTAGGGATCATGCTGCCAAGAAATTTGAACATGGAACAATTCACTTGTAACCTTTTGTGGGTTCTCAACATACTCTGCCCACAACTTTAACCTGTTCAAATGTCATGGTTAGCCTTTGAGTAATCTTCCAGAACTCTCAACTGTTAGCATGTCAATATCATTGGATGTTGTTCTATGTTTGTATTTTTGGATGTAGTTGTATCTCTTATGTGAGATGCCAATTGGTGTTATATCTGATAATGGCAGGACTATCTAATCGAGGACTATTGTATCAGGATGAAGGTATCTGTTATTGACTTGTCCATAACAAGTTTGACCCTTTAATGTTTTCGGTGGGCTTGAACATGAAGCTTTAGTTTTTCTGTGGTACTAAAGTGCCCATTTGGAGGTGGTTCATGAATCTGTTTATTTCTTCATTCACGTCATTTCAGCTTGTATCCTCGAAGTTTGTACAATATTTATTCAAAGTCTCTCCTTTTGAACATTTAAAAATGTCAAAATATTCTTTTCTGAGATTATTGGCTTCATATATTGATGATTGATGATGAGACTCCACTTATGCTTCTTTTAAATCTGCAGTTCAAATACTAGTTATTTGTCCTCTTTGTTTCAATACCATTTGTTTCCTGATATTATCTCTGGCAGTTAATGTTATTGGGCAATGGTGCCTGTTATGCTTTTGCTAGTGTTATATTGTCACCCCTCTTCCTGGAAGTACAGTGCCAAATTTGAAGTATACAATACTAAAGTGTGGCTGTGGTTAAATCGATGGTTAGAGAAGTTATATGCCAAATGGCCAGGGTGCAAAATGACATGAATGGCAAATAGCATAACCAGCAATTCAAATTATTATCAGTTGTCACTACTATTGGTCGAGATTTTTTGATATTTGGTCTAAATCCTTACCTAACTACCTTGAAAGAATTGCGTATATCAATTGTGAATTGGTAGAGATGATATTGGTTCTTAGGACTAATAAAAAATATAACATGTTTTTTAACATTTGTCATATGTGCAGGGTCCGAGGAAGAAGATTCTGCTTGCAATGGAGCCAAATGCCAAACGGTGATTGAAGTTGCTATGCTATGAAGTTAGTCAATACATCCTTCACCCAATCTTACCAAAAAAGGTGGTCCAGTTTGGGTGAGCACATGGAATGATGTGCTTTCATCATTCATAGCCATCCTCCATATTGCCGTGTAACTTGTGCTCAGCAAACCTATGCAACTTTGTTTACTATGACTTTTGCAAGGTTGTAAGATTGTTATTGTTTGGGAGAAGATTTTCTGATGCTGTAAATTTCAAGCAGGGGTCCCCATACTGTTCTTTATGGGGCCAGGTTTGACTCACCATGCAAGCTTAGCATACTTGCATCTAGAAAATTTTCTAGCGTTATACATCAGTTGTAAATTAATTTTTGGCCAATGTTGTCTGCATAGCTGCTTTACCTGATAGTTTTGGATCCCTTTCTGTAGTTTCTCCAAGTCTGCTAACCCTTTTGCTGTTGTCATATAATGTTGTGTTCTAATTTGCTTATTAAAGACTAGAATCAAAATTTGTAGACGATAAATTTCATTTTAGTACCTGGTTCTATTTACAGATCCAAGTTAGAAACCAATGGTTTAGACGACTACCGCATGATGGAATGCATGATCAGTATACAATGAAAAATTCTTGCTGGGTGACTACTAGAATTTGAACATCCAATGCAGGTTAATCCATGTTCAATGCAAAATGCCGGGGTACTTACAGATCTGAATGAAAGAGATTTGGCGTATATGATGGAAAGAATTTTAGATGTTTTGGAAGAAGCAAGCATCTGTTCAGGTCAAATCTTTGAACAGGAACATATTTGAAACTGTCAGACTCAGCATTCTCTCCCACATCATTGAAACA
The DNA here is from genome assembly GCA_007258455.2 of Sequoia sempervirens. Lineage (NCBI taxonomy): Eukaryota > Viridiplantae > Streptophyta > Pinopsida > Cupressales > Cupressaceae > Sequoia > Sequoia sempervirens. Next base: position 7,285 of record VDFB02153013.1, on the reverse strand, counting down.
AATCCTTGTGTCAATTCTCATGGGGAATGCTGTCATACCTTGAAGGACTGAAATTTCAAATTTGTTTATTCATCAAATAGATTAAGCTATTTTGAGCAAGGCAATCTATGAAAGTTATTCATATCCTAATATGATTTTTATTTGAATTGCCACTATCTCTGCCCTTTAAAATATTTGTTACAGTAAGAAGCATGGCAGTTATCTTCATTGAATTTACAAGAACAAATGCATAGCATGACTAAAGTAGTACTTATTATTGGTTTTTATATAATAGTTACCTGCTATGTCTTCTTTGTTTCGATAGAATTTGATGGAACCAATAGTCTTTTATGATTTGACCGTGGGTAAGGTGAATTTGACAAAAGCAAAAACAAGTTCAAGTAACCTGATCATTGGAGTCGGAACATGGGCGATAGGTTGTTCAACTTTATGCTGACCGGTTTTCTTTTTCTTTTTTGGCTACTAGCCTCCCATAAAGGTAAAATGTAGTTTGTAGGTCACCACCAAGTGAAACACCAATTTGTTAGTATGAGATATATGCCCTTGCAAAAACTCTTCGGGACTATTTATTCATTTAATATATTTAAATCTTGTACCTTTTTAAGGTTTTGATCATTTAACTAAGCTTGTTATAACTTAAGCCTTGCCAAATAATCCGTTCATAATTCAAGGCACTGTATAGAATGTGTATTTAGTATTTCTATGTATAACATTATGAAATCAGGAAAATAGTTTAACGTACTTCTTGTTCAGATGCTTTGTACCTTAACGCATGTGAGCCTGCATAAGTAAACACCTTGTTTTTTGTTCAGACAGCATTTAAGGATCGAAGAATCCACAAGTATTCTAACCAGGTTTTTGGTCCTTAAAAATTTCATGAATTTAAGTTTGGCCTATGGTTTATCAAATAGAGAATTAAGAACATCTGTATACTGTTAAAAAGGTTTAGTTCTTAAACTTATTGCATAAAAAATGAGTGGCCCAACCTGTAAGTTAATCAGGTAAAAAGTTGGACCGTGTCATTTTAGTACCTTATGTTTTCTTTTGGTAAGGGAAATGAATTGTTTTCTTTAACACACAAGTCTATTCAAGCAGTTAGCTCTATTCTACAAGTTCAATCTACTTACCGTTTCAACATAATACATAAGACTTGTAAATTTCTACTTTGCATTACTAGCGTAAGACTAAGTTTAAATATTTTCAGTTTTGGAAATGTAAAATTTTTGTTTAGAAAATTTTGGAATGTCACTGTATCAACTGTTAATATTTGTTCGTAGCTAGAGGTGATGTTAATGTGCAAGTAAACTACCAAATTTTGTAAAACGGAGAATCTCATTATGGCCAACTTCTTTTCATCATAATTGGCCATATAACAAGATGTGTTGAACAAAACAAGCTCTACTATCGCTGGGAAGAATTTAATTTGGAGTATTTCATAAGATGGATCTTCCTAATACAACTGAAAAACAAGGATTAACAAAATGGACGAAACATAGAAAAATAAGCATGGCAGCCCTGAGCAAAGTAGCTAAAACACTAGCATTGGAAAGCATATTATTTGAGAAAGTCATATGAGTGGTAATGATTTTTTTGTTTTTAAATTTATTTTGCAAGGTCAAGGGTTGCTCGGATTTCTGTTTCAATCTACAATAAAGCAGTAATGCTCCCTTAATGTTATAGCGATTGATGCTCACTTATTGTTTAAGGGAGTTGGCACCCATTTAAAGATGATGACACCTAGTTTTGTGATTAGTACAACTAGGGTATGCATTAGATCGCTTGAGATTTAAACGCAAACCTCATGGAGAGTGATGCTTTGCACTTATGAACCATCGACTTTGACAACAATAGGGAGATACCTTGGAAAGGAATGAACAATGCCCTTTATTCAATCTGCAAATTAGTTCTCTTAAGAGGCCGATTAAGTAAAGTGTCAAAAAGAGTACAACTTTCATTTTCCGCTACGATCTTAAATCTTCAGAAAATTCAGTTTTTTCGAATGGATTTTACAAAAAATGTAGTATATTTCGAATGGATTTTACAAAAAATGTAGTATATTTGAAAGCTTAGTTGAGCAATTGATCTTTTAACATGACATAAATTTTAGACAAAAGTTTGTGATGATTTGGAGATTTTTTTTTTGTTGAAAATGAACGATGAGCAATAAATTCCTTAGAAGTGATTTATTTTTTCTTGCCTTTATTTGCAAGGCTAGTCGCTTCCATTTTATTCAATGAGGAAATTAAAGATTTCCTTTTGACATTAAAATGACAAACTCGAGCCAAACGCAGAAAATAACATGACATAAACTTGAGTGAAACACAAAGCGAGAGATTTAAAATGTAGAATGGCTCTTAGGTAGACAACTTTGTTATTTATATGAATGGACCAGATGAATGGCAATGTGTATGCATGCTCAAGTCATTTGGCACATGGCAAGGCTAAATTCAACTAAAATAATATTACACATCATTATGGTTGATGTTGGAGGAGACAACATTGTTGAAACGAAACAACTAATATCACAGTTTTTAATAATAAAAAAGGAAAAAATCAAAATATAATAAAGACCATACAATTGAAAAGGAAAGGTTTAGAATAGTTTGGAACAACATAGTAGATAATGTACAAGGACCTGAGGCATCGGCATAAAGAGATTGATGGTATATAAAATTCAATAGTTTGTATTTCATAGCGAGGCTCAACACAAGGAGAAGGATGACATATAACATCCAAAAGTTTGGAATTCATAGTGCATAAAACGTCTACATGTATAGAACTCCACAATAGGTATAGGCAACATGTGGGAAAGAAATGATGACCACACCAAATATTCTCTAAGAGAAATCCTAACCCAAAATTCAATTGCAAGTCTCAAATAAGTTGTGTCAAGATAAAGGTTAGGGAAAAAGGAGAAAATTGATAGATATATGCACATAAACATTGAATCCATGAAAATGTAGATTAGGTTGACACATCCCTCACCATGTTGGATGGTGTAGTTTGAAAAATAATTAAAAATAAAAAAACAAAAGAAGAGTTTCACCAAGATTGTGATGTAATAAGAAAGAGATGACATTTCTTCTTGTCTACAACTAGAGACAACTAACATTAACCGAGTATGACACAGGAGAGGGGAAAGGGGTGTTCATGCCATTAATATGGCATGTCAACCCTTTACTTGGCATGGAAATGGCAGGTCACATGAAAAAGGTGCAAAGTAGATTTTTAAACACTCATGGACCCTTGCCCTCCAGCTTCTCATTCAAGTTTGGTTGGTAGGGAAAAAAGAATGCAAGCAAAATGGTGTGGCAAAAGAAAGGCAGAGAGGGGGGAAAGGGAAGAACAAAGAAAATGGGATGAGAATGGTGTGAGAAAATAGAGAGAACGTTGGGGATTGACTAGATTTGGCAAGGAGCATGGAAGAAGAATACAAAGAATGGTGTGAGTGAGAGAGGGGGAAGGGAAAAGTTGCAAAATTTGCACAAAATAGATTCATAAAAGGCCCTAAAATCGTTGGAGCAGATGCAATTGTGAAGTGTAAAGCCAAATTACACACACATTGCCAGTATCCTCCCTACTTGCGATGAAAAAGAGAACTAGAGGGCATTTGAGAATTGGGGTAGGATGGATTGGAGGTTTGGTGTGTGAAAAGGAGGGAGAAGATTGGTCCAGATGGCAGAGAGAAAAGAAAGTGCAAAGTTGTCCATGTTTAGCAATATGGATTGTGGAAACTTGATGTCATTAAAAGGTGGATGGCTTTCTCCTTTCCAACAGTGGGAGGCTCTGTGAGTTTTCAAGCAATAGGTACATTAGTAAATTTTATTTTGCTTCTATAAATATAATAAATTGCGGCTGCTATTCTATGTCATCAATATGGTATGTTTAGTCTCACTTTTTTATATTTAGTCATTGGCAAAGCAATATATTTTGGTGAATATCAAGCACTAAATATAGATACATAAGATTAAACAATTACAATTGTTTTATAGTCACTATATGGTGTTGCAATTGGATTCATAATTAAATATGGCAATGGACTAATGGGTTCAACTTAATAATATGCTGCTAACTTTTCAACAACTATGACACCCTAAAGATGGCCATGATCATCCAATCATAGAAAATAAACAAAAAAATATAATAAGTTGATAATGAAAATCCATGATATTAGGGTATGGAACTTTAGAAAACATAATCTAGTTGACATATGTTGAATGCTTTTGAGTAGTATCACATGAACAAATGTAACACTATTTGAAAACACTCTCATTCTAGACCTCTACAATAGTGTTATAAGTTATGGAACTTAAACTAAATCTATCTTGTAATGAAACTCTATCATATGGCCATGTTCATATTTATAGTTTTATGGGTTTTGATTATCCATTTGATGGATACGACTAAGCCCAAGATTGAATACTCAATTGGAATAATCAAGATATCGGCTTAGAGGGTTTTCCTTGGGGTGTATGTAATGATAATATAAACAATTTATAGTGTAATGATTGTTAATGGGAGTGTGCTTGTATATGCTTCTTAGAATTTTATGCTCTTGTAACATTGTATTAGCATCATCTTGTTCAATTTTCAATTTATAAAAGCTTAGGCTTATGATAACTTAACAATATAGGTGATAATGATTTCATTATTGGAACTAAAAGTATATTGTATTCATATTTTATTGTTGCAAGTTGATACTCTTAGTAATCCACTTCGACTAATGGGTAAAGGCTTAATATGACCATGAATTTAATTAACGTCCTAACTATGGGAACCTTGAGCTTGAAATTATTATTATGCCTATAACGAATTGCAATATAAAATACCAAATAGAAGGAAACTATTGTTAATTTGCCAATGCGGTTGAGATCAAGTTATGAGATAAATCCTACGCAACATCTCTTGATACCTTATCGATGACCATAAGGTCAGGTTTAGTTTAAAGGGAAAGTATGAATAAACTATGTAGTCTATTAACTAAACTATTATATGAATATGGGTACTCACGTGTCTATGGAAAATTAATTGAAATTGCTTTCTATTTGGAGGGTTTATAGATATATGTCTCCAATGTAAGAAGGGTATTTTGAAGTGTAACTTATGATATTAATATTTGTTGCTTTCAACTATCTATGGTAGGTTAGGAATCCTAGTGGGGTATACTTCATTAATATAAGAGTATTGGGATGGCATCAAAAGGAAAATGAAATTAAAGGCTTAAGAAAGACATTATTAATATTATTGGGTGTACATATTCATATGATGATCTTAAGGATATGATATTGCCCATTTGTCTCCATTATGACTCAAATGTTGATTATGTTTAGAGAGGATTTGTATTTATTGCCAATAAAGTGACAAGGACCATCATAATGGTTCATTTTGAATAATTTTAGTAACATCTTGTTACTCTATAAGAGCGAAAAAAGTTACCAAAGTTTGAATATTATATTGAAAATAAATATAGAATAGCTAAACAATTAAACTAGTGTGAGAGGTGGCAATTCATTTATTTTATAATCGACACTCTAATAGGATGGAATAATCTTGGGTTTCATCCCCAAGATTAACAAGGACAAATCCTAAAAAAAAATATAATCAATAATAAAGTAGCTTAACACAGTTTTCATTGTGGGCGTCATTGTTCGTGTCTAAGTGAATGGGCTAGTGAACCCTATTACTAAGGTTTTTGTAAAGGTAATTTACCATTTAGGCTTACGGTAGTTGTTAACCCAATTAAACTTTGGGGGCTTGCATAATTTTATTATGAATAATATTGGTGGTGAGGTCAAATCTCGACAGACTTATATGGAAGTGTCATGCTATAGTTTCACTAAACTGGGAACAGGTATGCAACTATCCTTGAGAGACCATGTAAGGAGAACTACATGTGACTTTTCTCTATTTGGAAGAGAGTACGTAGGCGGTCCTTGGGAAAAGGATGTCCCTGTGACCTCAAGTCCTTAGGGGGAGGGTTTAGGGTGGATAATTCCATGGGTTGGGGTTGTTCCTCATTGCTTTGAATTTTCCTCCTCCATAAGCTTCAATTTGAGGCTAAAATGGGTACCAAATGGGTATGAACGAGTTGAAGAAATATAATAACTTGTATTTAATGCATGAGGTGCTTTTGGATAGTAAGTTTAATGAAGTAAAAAATTGACTACCTAATATTCAGTATTTGATTGTATGTATATGTTGGGTAAAGGCCATCTCGTGTTGGTGCCATGTAACTTTTACATGTTTGTGAAAATCAAATCCACATCTAGAGGTCTCTATGTACAGGCCTATGTATCTATTGGTCGTGGTATATTTATCTAGGTCACTTGACTAGTATTATGATTCATGTTATGTATGACCTGCCCAAGTGTGAAACTCTTGGGTATTTGAGCAATGAGGCAGTCATTGGACTGTGCCAATGATCGATGTTTAGGCTACTATTAGGGATTAGTCAACATTCATCTAGTTCAGAGAGGTGAAGGTAACAAGCTACCTTGGTTATGGTATTGTAATAGTTAGCAAATTGTCATTGGACCGTGCCAATGATGGATGCCTAGAGCTATTGTTGTAAATTTTGGATTAGCTGATATTCACCTAGTTCATGGAGGTGTATTGTTAGGGGCTATCTAGTATTTGATACGATAGTGGTTGCATAGGTAGTTAACACATTGTCCAGGTAATTGTAATCGGAGCTAATCATTGTATCAAGAGGGTTCATTGGTAGTCACCTACAACACGAGGGTGATAGGTGTCAAATGTTACTCAATATTGTGAAGAAGATAGCTAACAATATCGCTAAGGTCACAAGCTGGTATATTTCGGAAGCTACTTCTTCCAGGGTGGACAAACTTCTCATCAGTGGCCTATAGGTTATTAAAGTTGGAATCCACCGGGCTAGAAAGGTTCACTACATGTGAAAAGCCTTGGGATGGGGAATGGACCCACAATATAGTATGGGATGCACCGAATCTCCTTCCCAGTTGTTAGATGGTATACTTGGCCTTGTTGGATTGAGGATGAACCCTCAATGTAGTATGAGGATGCATCAAATCCTCTTCCTAGTTGTTCGATGGTGCAAAAAACTAGAGAAAAGGATAGTACCTATGGTGTAGTGCACAATGCACCAACATTATTTTCTATATGGGATGCATTATGGACATGTGTTAGTCAGCCATTGTGGTGTGTCAGCTAATCATTGTGTACGTGTGATGTGTTGGAGTTAGTCACTGTGTATTTGTGATGTATGTTGGAGCTTGTCACTGTGTATTTGTGATGTATGTTGGAG
>VDFB02153012.1:0-12948 GCA_007258455.2 Sequoia sempervirens | reverse complement strand
GCATGATCAAAAATTGAAAACCCCGGTTAAGATTTCACTGACATGCAAATAAAAAGCAGCTGCTGCAACTTGATGAAAATTTCTTGAAAATTCTTCAAAAGAACGAGTTAAACAGACACAGAAGGCTGAAAATTGCAATCTTTGATCTTCTCCTTCAAAAATTTGATCTTCTAGATGAAAAAGCATGAAAAAGCAAGATCTTATGTTGCTGGTCTGAAAATTATTCTTGAAAATCAGCAACCTTGAGCTCTTGGATCTTCAAATAAAACTTCAAATTTGCTGCTCTATTCTTCTCCTTTCGACACCACCTGCAAAAATGATGAAGATTGAATGGAAGAGATGTTTTAAATATACTTAGGGTTTGAAATAGGTTTGCTTTCTCTTGTTTTTATCTGCTACCGTCTCAGTTCGATCTCGTTCGGTATCGAGAACCCTGTGACGCAAGGTACGCAAAATTTTAGGGTTTGGGCACGAGGCACGGTGTATATATATATGCAGGGCTTAATAATTTAATATATTATAAATCTAGTTATATATGTATTATATATACAAAAAATAATAGAAATATAGAGAATTGTAAAACTAACCATTTCATAGTATGATACTTGATCATTGATCAATGCCAAATGACAAAGATAAATATTAAATGCCAATTGATAGTTGAAAATAATTCAAATAAAATTACTGAATTACAAAATGTAGTTCATGAAACATTGAAACATGATTCAATGTTCATTGTTCATGTGCTCATCAATCATCAAAAGGATTGTCAGAATCATCATGACTTGGATTTTGAGTGGTTTCAACTTCAAAATCATCATCATTTGAACCCAAAGCGGATCCAACACCATGTGATATGTCATCAATATCACCCATATCATCCATAGTGGCTCTAGCAAGATCCTAAATGGTTGCATCCAAGTCAGTAGACTCGGGTGCTACATCCCAAAGCCTCGCTGCCCCCTGCCTATATTGAGGATCCTTACGTGACAGAAGACGCAAATTGGAATGAATGTACACTAAGTCTTCAGCTCTTTTTGCAGCCAACCGGTTACGCTTCACTGAGTGGATAAAGGAGTATGTACTCCAATTCCGTTCAGCGGCAGAAGAGCTTGCAACCTGGAGAGAAAACCAACAAAATTAAAAATAAAATAAAAAAATGCAAGATAAATTCAAGAATGTTAAGTGTTAAATTTTACAATACAAGTGGCAAAAAAAAAAAAAACTTACTTGTGAGAGGATCTTGATTGCAAGAGGCTGGAGGTACATATAATCTTGACCATGGAGGTACCACCATGTAAGACCATCCATTTTGTATTGGTCTCTAGCAACAGAAGCATTATGATTTTTTGATTTTCCTGTGACAAACATTCCAAATTCTCTCATGACACTTGCATGCACTTCTGGATTACTGAACATTCTACTAAATGCCGTCTTATACCCATTAGCAACTTCACCATCTCTATATGGCGGTATTCTCCCTGGGATAGAAAGTATTTCAGTGGTATAGTACCTCGGAGATAGGGCATATGCAAGGAGGTGCAATGGAGTTGTCATCTTGTTCCAACGATGAAGAACAATTGCTTCCACCCTTTTGTACAAGGTGTCTTCAGGATCATTCTCTTTTTTTTGTATTTCTATTTTTATTTTTTCCAACATTGTGTCCATGCTATCATAGACATCCCCAAGCATGGTTCATCTGTATCAGCAAACCGAAGCATAGACATGATAGGTTCGGTGAATTCCAATACATAATTCACACGATCCCACCAATCGTCATTCAAGATCAATGCCTTGACTTTTTGGGCCCTCTCTGAATTTGATTGCTTCCATATACTCCATTGGTTGCTAATAACCATTTGACTCAATGCATCTTTCACCTTCACAAGTCGTCTCAGAACAATTGTGTGAGATGCAAACTGGGTCTCGGCAACCTAAAAACATGTTAATAGTAAGTTAATAACACATTTAAAATATGTAAATAATGCAAAAAATTATTTTATTCAATTATGTAAAACATGACATAAATGATAAATGAAACTAAATAAATTAAATTTTAAAATTTACCTTCAACAATTCCAATGTTGAAAAAGTTCTGAAAATTGCTTGTGACATATGGTGGTTTGTCACAAACATCTGGATCTCCTTAGACTCCTGGTATATTTCTTTCACCCACTCTATTTGGGTGCCAATTGCTTGCATCACCAAATTGAGGGAGTGTACAGTGCACGGTGTCCAAAAGATGTGCTCATATCTGGCCTCTACCAAAGCACCTGCAGCCCTGCAAACTTTTGCATTGTCCGTAACTACTTGGACAACATGTTCACTACCCACCATCTCTATGGAGTCAATGAGAATCCTGGAAATGAACATTGCATCTTTCACTTGCCCTTCACAGTCAACCGCCCTCAAAAACATTGCCCCCTTGGGGGACACTGCAATAACATTAATCAATGGACGGTTTTTGCACTCTTTCCATCCATCGGAAACAATAGATACACCTGTTTCAACCCAAGAATCTCTAATTGGTTTTAGTTGGGCCTCTACATATTTCCTCTCTTTTTGCAATAAGGTGGTACGCACCTTTTCATACCCAGGACTTGTGAAATCAGGAGGTGCACTATTTATTGTTGACACCATGTCCTTCCAATATGGTGATCTCACCAAGTTGAATGGAAGACCATTGGCATAGAGGCAACGTGCAATTTTTTCTTCAGCAATATCTCTTGCCTCCATTTTAAATGCCTTCTCTAATGGACCTCTCTTGGGGGTGGTGGTTTCTGGTTCTTCATCTTCTTCTTCCGTAGAGGGTATAGACAAGAAGGGATGTCTAGAGGGCCTAACTATCCGATGAGTGGGTAATGTTGTTTTTTTCTTTCCGGAACTATAACTAGTTTGTTTTCCTCTTGCAATGGAATTGTCAGCATCTTCTTGTTCTTTTATAAATGCTGCTATTTGTACAGCAGAAAACCCCTTCTTATCTGGGCCCACACACATATTAATCCCTTTACCACCCGGGCCCATAAAATGAAGTTTCACTCGGTAGTAGGAGCTATTATATTGTACATTGCAAAAATTACACTTCCAAACAAACCCCCCCCCTCTAGGAATTTGTGAAATTCGTGTGGTATGTCTCCATAAAGGAGATCCTTTATCAATTTTGAACTTTTGGCTTCCATCCCCACCCACTGAACTTTGACTACTGGCCATTGTTGCAATCTCTAAAAAAAGTGAAAAAAAAAATAAAATTTGAAAAACTTATTCACAAACTTGAAAAAATTCATCAAAAACTAAGAAACTTAAAAAAATTCATCAAAAGATTGAAGAATAGGGTTTAAATGCATACCTTGAACACTTAAATCTCCTTTGTAGAAGCTATTTGCCACTCCACAATCGATCTCCTTCAAATGCAATCACCTCCCTTCAAAATGCTAAGATGGACACAAAATATGGAGAGAGCAAAATGAGAGGTAAAAATGAAATGTTTTAGTGTTGAATGGCCTCATATTGGGTAGTTTTAGGGTTTTGAGGCAAAATAGAAATTAAAAAATTGTTTTTTTTTCACTTTAAATTCACTTTAAGTGTTGGGTCGGGTTCTCGTGGTTCGCCTGCACGTATCGGGTAATTCCCCCGTCCGCTGCATTCCATCTGCATACTGGGTTGGCAATGACAGCGTGCTCCACTGGTGGCGCGCATTCACAGACTCATTGCCGCAATTCGGTCAAGCCCGGTGACTGCATCGGGTTCGAGGCCCATGGGTACAACCGTAACCTAGGCTTTATCTTCAAAACCCTAAAAATTGGCCTGTTCAATGAACTTGGACATTCCCTTCCTCTTGCCATTTTGAATCTTTTGAAAACTTTGAAAATTTCACAAAGGCATTGTAAGTTGGGCGCCCTTCTTGGCTAGGGGCGCCCACTTCACCCAATGTTAGTCATTTTTTGAGTTTTTTCAACTTCTCACCATTTTGACCCCTTTGACCTCAATCTTCGGCTTCCAGATTGATCCAATGAACGAGCTGGATGATTCATCGCGTAGCCTGATTGTTTCTGAGAAGATTGTTCTGGAAGCGCCTTTGACGAAAAACTTCGTTTTGACCTTCAAATTCATGGGAGCTCAATTTCCTCCAGGGTCTAACTTTCACAAAGTTAGCCATTTTTATGATTTTCAAGTTCTTCCTTTTCCCTTTCGATCTTTGATGAAATCTTGATTCCTGAGCTACACTGATCCGGGATCGACTGCTAACCTCCATTAATGACCTTTGAGCTCCTGGAAATGCTTCAAAGCAGAGAGACCCACTAGGGCAGTCCTATCTTTTTTTGAGACTCCAACGCACTTCAAAATTTAATATGGACGTGATTTTGAACCAATCAAAATCAGTTTGGACCTTGGCGGATAAACTTTCTATTTTTAGAAAATTTTCCCAGTATCCGTTTCGAAAGAAACCCAGAAAAACCCAGAAAAGTTACTATTTTTAGGAAATTTCTAAAAATAGCAGTTTTCCTAAAAAGTAGGGATGAAAACTAAGATCTGGGTTTTAGGAATTAAAGGCTCTAAGCAGACCCAGACATCGTGATTTTGAAAATTTTGTGTTTTAACCCCTCATGCAAGACATGCACACCCAAATTTTGACCTTCCTTCTTTACTAATTTAACAAGACTTTTACTCATTTCTTCAAAATGTCTAAGTGTAACAAAAATTTTAATTTTGGGGTACAAACAAGTTTCTAAGGCAAGTGTCTAAAGTTCACACATTCTTGCAGAACCAAAAGAAGCTTGTTTTTAGTTTTCCATTCGAATTGGGAATCTACAGATGTAGATTGTCGACAGATTCTAAGTTAATGGGTGATGAGTTGTCTAAATTTGGTCTCAAGCCATTCGGCGAAAGACAATCATACGATCCTCATGGTGTCTTCGCATCCCGTCTTGGTCAAAATTATGCTCATGTGCCCGGGCTTGAAAATTTCCGAGCTAATTGCAAAGATGAGTTCAAAGTACAGAGACGTAGTAACAGCAGGGTTACACTCCATCAGATGAAAGATTGCTTGTTAGAAGATATTGAAGGATTGTCCAATGATGATGGAGATGTACTTATGTACGCCCGAAATCAAATTGAGCAGCAACCACTTCCACAAGTCAATTGGTCCAACAAGGAGTGCACCTCAGTTGAAGAAAGAACAAGCTGAGTCATTAAGAATAGCAAGATTTTCTTAGGCCAGAAGAGGAATCAGAAGCGAGCTATTCCAGTCGTAGAGCCGCCAATAGTCTAGTCATCTCTTCCTTCTTCTTTTAGACCACAACTGAAAATGAAGGTTATGAATCATTTTCCAAAAGGTGTGAAGAGTAGCAAAACAACAAAGAATGTAAAGAGAAGGTTGGACTTTTCCAATAAAGTTCTACAAGAGTAGCAGATAGTTGTATTTGAAGTTCCACCAGAAGAGCCCGCACCACAAAAAGAAGCAGAGATTGTGCCCACATCTCCAGATGCTCCACCATCATTGGGGTTTTCTTCGATCCATATTGATTTAGAAGATGAAGAAGTTGAAGAAGCTGTAGTTGAACCTCGCAGGGAAGTTAGTAGAGACACCTCGTCTTGGCCTGAGAACATCCTGGGAAGGAAGAGGAGGAGGCCTTCATACCAACTAAACTTTGCAGAACTTGATGGAGTTTACCAAGATGCACCTGTAAAGAAACTAAAGAAACAAGTTCATATGGAGAGGAATCCAAAAGGTGAGATTATCATGGAGACTGCTACGCCTCCAGAAGATAAAATGATGAAGTGGAGGTTGATGATTTCATAATGGTTAAGGCCAATCTTGGCAAAAGAACTAGGCACACAAATGTAAATCTCTTCAATGTTGCAATAGAAAATCTCAAGGATAGAGTGCTTAAAGATGGAGAGGATAAGGCAGCCCTCAAGGCTGAAAATCGACAACTTAGGCAATATATTTCTAATCTTCTTAACAACACTTCATAGGCTACTTAGTTGCTGCCCCAAATTGTAGAGACACCAGCTAATCAACATTAGTTAAGACAGTTGGTTGTATATGGGAAGCATATGCGGGATTGGATCGAAGAGTTCATCACCAGAGGCAGAGTTGTTCTTGCACAGATATATCAGATAAGGTATAATGCCCATGATTTATGCCATGGGATTCAAGGATTTGAGCAATGTATAGCAGAGGTGAAACCTATGCACGAAACAATTATCTCAGATTTGAAGACTGCATATGATTCAGTGGTTTCAAGAGAACATAAGAGACAAATCCTTGCATGGAGAGAATGTCACCTCTTCAAGGTGAAAACTTATGAGAAAATATCTGAAGAGTTAGCTGTATACAGACAAAGGGTTGTTGATGCTCTCCAGTTCATAAGTGAATTTGTTTCAGAGATCCCTTGTCAGTATTGTCATGGTGATGGTTCTTACATTGAACTTGATGAAGTACAAGCCGAGTTCCAGAACATTGTCCGTAGCAGTATTAGCAGTGATCCTGTTGCTGGAAGGATGAATCAGATTACATCAATGTCAACAAGATTCGATAAAGCATCTGAAGATGTGTAAGATTCTCTAAGTTCAATTGCAGAAGGTGAAGAGATCCTGGAAAAGTGGAATTTTCCTATAGATAGTATTGATGCTCCTGATAGAGATACAGTTTCTAGCTTTTTGGTAGATGTGGTTGAGATTTAAAGCAACAGTGAACTAGAAGCCTTCTCCAAGCTTTCTTTCCATTCTTATCTCACACTTTCTTTCTATTCCTGTCTCAGGCTTATCCATTCTTTGAAAGAGAAAAGATATCAAGATGTATTAGTTGGCACTTTTCCTATTTTTATGCTTTCATAGGTTGTTAGATGCTTACCTTGTTTTAGTTTTAGAAATAATGCTTGCATTTTGACAAGTCTTAGTTGTAAAAGCAAGGAGATTTTAGGGTTCCCTACTCCTCTGCTTGTGTATAAATAAAGGCAGCCTTGCCCATTTTTCTTTAACCGTGCTTGTGATAACAAAATGTTGAGCCTACTAGTGCCTTCTAATTGTTATTCCGTATTGTTCACTTAGTGTAAGAGCAAGCTTGTATGCCTCTTTTAACTGCAAGTTATTGTTCGGTTCCTGTGTCTTGTGTCAATGTATTCTGGTTGATCGCTAATCTGTAAGCCTATTTTGCTACAATCCTGCTGTCTCAGAAGTGTGACCTTTGTTACTTGAAATTTGAGAAAATAAAGTCTTGTGCCTACTTTGCTGCCCTGATATAATGTCTCAGATTTCCATTTTATATGTTCTGCTTATATGATCTTTATTTCAGCTTGCATTGAAAGTACAATAGATGTGCGTTGGAAGAAAGTTTGTTTAAGTATTTATGTCAAAGAATCATTCCTTGTTCATTTCTAACTCTCAAGCTCTGCGTTTACTTGAGTAGTTAAAAATGTCATTAGAGTATGCTTAGTCGTAGTTGAACTTCTAAAAGAGAAAATCTCAACTACGGCAATTGAGTTTTATAACCTTGTGCTCTTAGCTGAACAAAAAGATTGGCAAATTAGTTTTAGTTTACTTTTTTTAAGCAACATCAACAAAGAGGGAGCTTCCCCTGCTAATTCGAAGAGCAGTTAATCTGTGCATAGTTGTCCGTTTCTAATTCGCATACCAGAGGTACGAATTGAAACACCAACAAAAGGTATGATGATTCAAGTATGAAGAGCTTGAGTCTTGCATCACCTCGAGACAATAGCAAAGCAGATGCCCTTGCAGTATCAACTTCACTTTTCATGCCACACTCTGAATTTCATCAGAATGCATTTTCCATTGAGCTAACATACAAGCCAGCTGTACCTAACAATTGTGATAACTGGCAGGTCTTCGATGATGATGACCACATTAAAGAGTTTCTTGTTATGGGAAATAATTTCAAAGAATTGTTCTTTGAGGGCAGTTCATCCACTTTAAGAGAATTAGTAACAGAAGTCTCTGATGTGCCAGAAGCTGTCGAAGATGCTGAAAATCCAGAGGAAATAGATACAAGCATCATCCAGTTGAAGGGTAACAAGATTCCCCAGGGCTTGGTTTCCTTGGAGAATATTTTTGACAGGCATGACTGATACAATATCAAGAGAACTCAAGAGATAGGACTTCTGCCGAGTATCATCAAGTAAACATTGGTATAGATGACAAGCCTTGACTTGTTAATTTGGGAACATGTTGCACTACAGAGGAGAGCAAGATTTATCTCTTTGTAAAAACAATACCGAGATGTCTTCCCCTGGTCCTATGAAGACTTGAAAGTTTTCACACCAAGAGAATTGTCTCATACAATTCCTCTTAAACCTGAAGCGAAGCCTTTCATGCAAAAACAACACTATAATCCGCGAATTCAAGATACCATCTATGCAGAAATCTAGAAGATGGTGGATGCTAAAATCATCTTTCCAATTCATCACTCCACCTAGGCGTCTAACATAGTTCCTGTACGAAAGAAGAATGGAGAAATCAGAATTTGTGTAGATTTCAAGAACTTGAATCAATCCTCCCTCAAGGATAATTATCCTTTGCCAATCATGGAGCACACTTTGCAAAATGCCAATGTTTGGAGAGAGATGCTGTCCTTATTAGACAGTTTTTCTAGATACAATCAGATTGTATGGCTGAAGAAGATCATTACAAAACAGCATTCACTACCCCATGGGGTACATTTGCATATGAAAGGATGTCCTTCGGCCTCATCAACGCCGATGCTACATTTCAAAGAGCCATGGATTTGGTGTTTGGAGACTTGAGGAATAAAGTAATTGTTGTCTATCTAGACGACCTCACTGTTTTCTTGAAGATACGAGATCATTATTCACATCTAGGGAAAGTCTTGAGTTTTATAACCTTGTGCTCTTAGCTGAACAAAAAGATTGCCAAATTGGTTTTAGTTTACTTTCTTTAAGCAACTTCAACAAAGAGGGAGCTTCCCCTCCTAATTCGAAGAGCAGTTAATCTGTGCATAGTTGTTTGTTCCTAATTCGCATACCAGAGGTGCGAATTGAAACGCCAACAAAAGGTACGATGATTTAGGTATTCTTTCTTGCAATAGTTCACCAGTGCATGATTATGTCATTCATAATGAAGTTGTGAAAGCTAAAATAATGAACTTAGAAAATTCCAAATTTGATTGGTATAAATGAGAATGCTTCCTTAATGAAATCATAAATGAGAAGAATCAACGGGTTTGGGGAAGGCGATTTATCAAATGAACCTGAGATTATTGCTGGTATAGAAAATAAAGTTACAACAATTGATGGATTTCCTTCTGAACAAAGTGCTGTCCTAACCTCAAAGCATGAATTATGCAAAGAGGATGTTATAGAGGTAGCTGATTTTGAGGGGCACGTTGTTGAAGACAAATCAGAAAATTCATTGTATGAAGCTGATTTTGATCATTGGTCTAGTGAGTCACATGATTTGAAGAAATAGTTGAAAGTTACTGAGGACAAGATTGTTGCAGCATTAACTCATTTTGATAATACACACATTCATTGAAGATCTCTGTTGGAAGGCCCAAGTTAAAAAAAGGAAGAAAGGGGTTGAAAGAGGATCCACTCTTGCAGATTTGTATGTAGTTAAAGAAGTCTTGGAAACAATGAAATCAGATTACTTGCAATTGCTTTCACATAGGGATCAAGCTATCAAGTTTTCTAAACAAGGAGAAAGAGGTTGACGAACTCAGCCTAGAGTTAAGTTTGGCTCATTTTTCACTCTACAAAGCTGAAAATTAGTCGTCTATTGCAGCTACACCCAAGGAACAAGAATCTAACACAAGGACCATGGAAGTCAAACAAATAATTGAAGGAATTGATGAGCTTCACAGGGATTGCAATTTGGAGCCAATCTACCTTTGGAAACATGAAGAAGAATGCAGAAGTGATGGAATAATGCATAATGATTTCAGCATTCCTTGTACCACAAAGATTCAAAATATTGATAGTTTATGGGAAGAACATCAAGAGTGTAATCTCATGAGGTCAGAGGAGCAAATTTCTTATGATGGTTGTGGTAATCACAACATGTGAGATCTAGGTGTGGTGTGTAATTATGAGGTGTAACTAGTGGAATTTCCTATTGGGCCACTTAGGATCGTTGATGGTTTACTTCCCACAGTGGACTATTATGGATTGAATAATCATGGGTTGACGGTTGACCTTGTTGAGTTACCACAAGGAATGGAGTTTAATTGTGGTCTTTAGATCAATGGGGTGGATACCATTGGCGCCAAATCTACAAGCACCATCAAATGCACTCTTGATGGGGTCCACATGGAAATCAGAGTAGCACAGCAGCAGCATGGCGGAATTACTCTTTGGGTTAGTATCTGTGCACAAAATATTTTTCATGGGCTATTGGTGATTAGTGTTAATGGAAGAAGCATACCATGGGATGTTGTGGACCTAAAAGGTGATAATAATACTGCTGTTACCTCTTTACTCAGTCATCATATGAGTCCATTTGAGCTCCTACAAATGGATTGGAGAGAGATTATGAGCAAAATTTGGTATTCTATTGAATTGGTGACTTTGGGAGAAACATTTCTAGCCATGGGAATGATCAGAAATTTCATTTTGGCCAAGGTTATTCAGTATTGCAGCGATTGTTATTCTTTACAAGTGATTTGTTTTTGAAAAATCAGACTTGAACAGCTGCAGACTTGAGCAATTTCAGTCCAACTAGCTCATTGACAAGGTCAGTTTTGGGTCTTAGATGGAGAGAATGATAGGTTTGGTTAATCATTTTCAGTGTTGGTTGGGTGTTTGGGCACCAAATAATTGTTATTGCTTACATTCAGCTTACACTTATGTTTGGGACAGCAGATTAAATTTTAGTGACAATTATATGAGAGTGCAAGGTGTTAGAAATGAGAGAGCTAATGTTCTTCCTTGAGCTTACTTCTATGGTGCCTCGGATTGGTTTTTTCGAAGAGCAATTCTCTAAGGAGTTGACCGAGTTTTTGCAATATTTGATTGCTTTTCTTGCAGGTGGTTTTTAGGAGATCACTTGTGCAAGTGTCCAGCAGGACAATGTTTTGAATAGATGGAACTACAGACCTCCTAGGTTGACTGGGGACCTAGGATCATATTTGGTTTCAGCTAGGATCAGTGTGGTGATTTTGGGGTTGAGTTGGTATTGCTTGAGGACAAGTAATATTTGGGAAGGGAGGATTGTAATGTCCCCATTTTTGGGTTCTCTTGCACTGCAGTTGGATCTGATCTTCTTGGTGTGTGTCATCCTTATCAGAGGGATTATTTGTTGTTACCATTGAGCTTAGATGATCTAAAGGACTCAGATGGCACTTTCTGAAGTTATTTCCAACTTTTGGTGTGTTCTCCAAGATTCTTGGAGAGAGTGCCTATTTATAGTAAATCAACTGATCAGGTCCAATTTTTATTATTTATCATCGGTATCACTCCAATGCAATCAAATTTCGATTCCGATGCTTTTTGACAATTTCCACAACTCAAATATATTAATGAGCTATAATTTAATTATTTTTACTAAGGTTGCTAATTTCATTAAAATAATTTAATGGGCACCTTAGTATAATAGCTCGTCGAAAAGAAGAAAAGTTTTAAATGTTGGACGTGGGTAAAGTGGCTTTATGCACCAGGAATGTTTTAAAAAATAAAATAAATCACTTTTTGGAGTAATAAGGCTTACTTAATTCATAAAGTGATTTATATTATATTCTTAGAAAAGTTTCCAAAAAGGTTATAAAAGGGAGTTCTGTGAGCTCATTGGGATTATTCAAGATTTCGTTAATTTCTCTTTTGGAGATTTGTGCCTATGCCTAGATTTCTCATTGGAGGGACAAAAACCCCAAAGGTTTCCTGACAAACTAAAACCTGAAAGGCAATGCGATTCCATCGAGGGATTGATGGTGTGTTGAAGATTTTGCAAATGGGAACGAAAACTCTCGTTTTAGATTTAGAGGCGAATCCGGGTAGGGTTCACATTTGTATTAAAAGAGTTTGCAAGTGGAATCATTCAGGTTGCACGCAAGCACAAAACAATTGTTGATTAAATAATTTATCGGATGTTTGTAGGCAAAGTATAAATTATTATTTTCTCCGGTTTGCAGATGGTAAGTATTTTTTATTGGTTTCATTCTTGATATCTATTACTGGAAACATCCGACAATCAAGTTTGAATAGAAGGGTTTGTGTTGTGGGTGCATGTGAAGCAAGGAAAATAAATATTAAATATTGTGGTTGAGATTTATCACCAACCAAATCCCATATTCAGCTCATAGTGGAGCCGTATGATTTTCCCTTTGATTTGAAGCTGCCGTACACTTGTTTGGGCAAATAGAAAAGGGGTGATGCAATTTCTTGAAGTCTTTAAAACTTCTAAGTTCCAACTTGGCAGCTAGGAGGGCCCACCAAGGTTGGTGCTACCTTCATGGGAAGTATCGCAGCCCACATTAGCTGTTGTTAAAACATTTAAATCTGTCGTACAGTACTTTGGGAAGCCGTAACTGTGAGGAAGGGGTGTGATTTAAATATTTGGGGCTATTCAAGTTGTTGCTGATTGGTGGTTTGGGAATTATGGTTACTGATTGTACCTCAAGTCCGCACATTTTTATTTATAAATATTCGGATGTAAATGCAGTTTGTAATTTCTGAAATATTTGTTTTTATGACTGCAATTCATGAGTTGAAAATAAATTTTCCATTGTAAATCTTGTGTAACAATTTATGGTAAAAATGAGGTGTTGCAATATATAATATCTGGAATCTCATACTATCAAACTTATGCACAACATCTTTTAAAAGCAAGTGAGACTATATCAGAACAGCAATCACGCAAACTGTATGACGAATTTCCTATGCAGTATAACTATGGAAAATTGCAAAAACTTGTTTAAAAAATTGGTCCAGCATATTACAGCCTGCTATTTCCCTCCTAAATTATTGAAACAGGATAGCA
>VDFB02153010.1:0-26196 GCA_007258455.2 Sequoia sempervirens | reverse complement strand
GATATTTTCTCCAATATTTAACCAACTTGGATTTATCCACACCACCAGATACATCACAACTAAATAATAATTTTAATTACAATAATATAATAAATCATTTCATGCAATGGTAAAATTCATCAAGTGTTATCCCCATTTGTATCTAGAAATGAATCCAATTTACAGCAGTACATATGTTCTTAGGCAACTCCAATGAAAGTAACTCTACGTATTACGGAATATGACATTTTGGCAATGTATCCATCTTTATCCAATATAGGTTTTAGTTGAGTTATTCCAAGTAGAGCGTAGATAATATATGCCAACCGTCTAACAAATGAGGTGTACAATTATTGACATCAAAGCCTATCCTCACATACAAAACAATAGAGACTTCCATTATCAGCAAATGTGACCTCAAAATGGAGGGGAATCCTACAAAGTTTGTGTCAAACGTTCAATTTTATCACAATGCTATGAGTATTATTGACATAAGAATCACATTTCTATATTATGTTAATTTGTCTCTAGGTTTCCCTTCACTTTTCAATAATTTATAATATTCGCTTGTAAAAGCTGAAAAAATAGCTTTCTCTATAAAGATCATTATATCTTAAAATTAAAAAGATGGAGAGGAGAGAAAAATCTGCACAATATGTTTTTCTCAAACCCATATCCGCACATGTGGAAGGGATAAAATAAGGAGTACGGAAGGCATAAAATAAGGAGGTTTTATTAAATATTGCATTCGTCATATGTGGAAGGGATAAAATAAGGAGTATGGGAGGCATAAAATAAGGAAGTTTTATTAAATATGGCATTTGAGAAAAATATATTGTGCAGATTTTTCTCTCCTCTCTTAGTCTCTAACTTTCAGATTTAGTGATCTTTATTGAGAAAACTATTTTTTCTTGACTTCCCAAGTAAATATTAATTGAAAAGAGAAAGGAAATCTAAGCCTACAACCCCATCTTATAATCTAAAATCTTTGCCACCATTTGTCTATATATTATCTATATTAAAAAAGTATTTGTTGAGTTATTTGCGCTGAAACCTTGCAGTAGTCATCGAAGGTATTATTTATTGACTATGCTTCTCTCTTGCAAGTGATAGGAAAGAGAAGGGTGTAATAAAAGATTTTTAATGAGTAATAGAACTTGCATTTGGAACAATTTTAATTTATCTTCAGTTCTCTTTGTATTTTTATCTAAACATATCTTTCTAATAAATTTTTTATTATAATAGAAATAAATGAAGATAAATCATATCTTCCTAATTTAATCTACAAAAGGATCCAAAGAAATCCAAGATTACCCATTCATCAAAACTAAAAATCTGTGTGTTGAAATATAATAGTGAATTACATTGCACCAATATTTATTAAAGCTAAATTTCTGAAAAACTCTTAAAAAAGTTTTGATTGACATGATCGTATGCTTTTTTTTATATCTAGTTTAACCAGCATATTTTTTCTCTTTTCTCTGTATTTATGAAGCATATGTGTATGCTTCATGAGCAATAATTATTTCATTTGTGTTGGATTTCCCTAGAGTGAACTCACTTTGTTCTTCTGAAATTGTCTTTGGAAGTATTCATTTTATTTAGTTAGATATTTTCTTACTAATTATTTTGTAGGGAAAAATGGCCCTAAAATCATCCAATGATTATATAGTGTTTTTCTTTAGCATTAATGCAACAAAGATGTTATTTAAATATTTGAGAACTATTTTTTTCTTTTTAAATTTTTCTATCAAGAGATCCAAGTAAATGATATCCCAACATTGTTAAAGAAAATTGCTAGAAATTCATCTGAATTTGGAGCCTTGTTAGATGTCAGCTAAAAAGTGATAGTTCTTATCTCCTTTAAATACAAGGGCCTTATGATGGAGTTGTTTTGTTCTTAAAAGACCACATTTGAAATGTTATCTAAAAATATTGAAATTAAGACTTCATTGGTATTGTCAATATTTAATATTATAGTTTTTTTTAAATATTAATTTTCTTATATCTACCATTTTATTTATCAAATTGTATAGTTATTTACTATTTTATTTACTAGAATTAATAAGTCCACTCTTTTATTTTTTTGTTAACATATTAATATCATTACACTCTACCTTTGTTATTACTGTAATTAAACCTTTCAACACAATTTATAAATTATCAAAGATAAAAAATAATAAATTTACAATTCAAAATATAATACACTTTTATAGGACACTCCTTGATTTAATAATCAACAATCAAACTAATATTTAAAAATTCAGAATTAAAATCTCATTAATTTATTTTTCCATGTGTTCTAAATTTGTTACATGAATCACATTGAATTATGACACTGGACGTTAAAATGAAAATTTGTATCAAGCATACACTCATGAAAAGTGCATGAAATGAGTCGGCAACATGAAAAGTTATGACATTTGTGTACGAGAAGAGAACATACATATTGCGTGAAAAATAGAAAGGAATCATGGAAAATGCGTGACAATGATGAAATGAATATCAAAATAGCTAATAATATGAAGAGAGTTGAAATAACTGTATTCTGCGGTTCATGCCTTCGATTTATTTTCACCTCTTCGTTGAGATGAATTATAAATAGTAGATTGAAATATACCACCATACAGTAATGAAGAGATTCTCCACAGTATCTTCTCAAAGTGACTTGATTTTAAATTTCTCCTTAGCATTAAAGTTTTGTGAATTTTATTATTAAGTTCTGTTTCATTAAATTAGGATGGACGGAATTGGAAAGAAAAATATTTTGTATTTGGTCCCGAGATCGTTGGAATATTAACCCTAATCACTGGCCCCTCAACCACGCTCACGATCGCTAATCAATAAATTAGCTTTTTGTTTTATCTCAACCGCCTGACGTCACCTCCAGCCAATGCCCGCTATATCGCAATCAAGAAAATATTCATCGCGATATCACGGAGACTCCGTAAAAGCTTGTTTTATTTTTAACCGCCGCAGTTTACCGGGCCGTTAACTAACCGCTGCCCGCAATATCGCAATAAAGATTTTAACCATCGCGATATCAATGGAACTATGGAGAAAGCCACACCGCCGTGGAATTCATTATTTAAGTTTTTATATTATGTAAAGGACATTGTATTAAATGCATGTTGACGGGGGAAAAGTTAGTTAGGTGATTTTGAATTTAAATGTTATTTTGTTCCCTCTCATCCGTGAAAATCTTTCACGTGACTTTTTACCTGCAGCATATATTTTGTAATTGTAATTTAATTTTGACAAGGAATGAGAGGAATGTGAATGTGAGCAAACAGAAAATTGTTATAGCCTGCGGTGTTGAAAATAATATTTTATGTTTTATTTTTTAACAGTGAATTTTATCTCCGCCTCTCACTGCAGTAATCGTACAAAGCTCCTGGTATCGAAAGCAAGTTTGATTATCGAGTCAATTGATCAAAGAAGATTATCCGTAAATTTCAAAATGGCAGCAAGCACAAGCTTGACAACCCACAAATTTAAGCAGTTTAATGGAAAGAATTATGATTAATGGTCAATTACAATGAAAGCACTATTTAGCTCACAGGATATATGGGATTTAGTAGAGAATGGATTTGCAGAGCTAGCAGATGCAGTAGCATACAATGCTTTAACACAAGCAGAGAAAGACTTATTGAAGGACACAAGGAAGAATGATTCAAAGGCTTTATTTTATCTATTTCAAGCTGTACATGAGAGCATTTTTCCAAGAATTTCAGTAGCAACAAAATCCAAACAAGCATGGGACATACTTCAAACAGCCTATCAAGGCATGGCAAAAGTTAAAACAGCAAAGCTACAAATGCTGAGAAGAGATTTTGAAACAATATGTATGAAGGACAATGAATCTGTAGATTCATTCTACACCCAAGTCATTGGGATGGTTAATCAAATTAGGTCTCATGGAGAAAATCTGGAAGATACCAGAGTTGTTGAAAAGATTTTAAGGATTTTTCCCACAAAATTTCTACCGGTTGTAGTTGCTATAGAGGAGACAAAGGATCTCTCACAGTTCTCAGTTGATGAGCTGTATGCATCTCTAATTTCTCATGAACAAAGGCTGAAAAGGTCAGCAGATACATCACTGGAGCATGCTTTCAAAACTCAGGCTTCAGTCAGTCAAGGAAGAGGCAGAGGTAGATCAAGAGGAAGAGGAAGAAACTCTTACAAAGGTGAAAGATACAGTTTATCAAGCTCAAATGGAAGAGGCAGCAATCAAGGCTCAAACCAAAACTCAACACAGAATCAGTCACAAAATCAAAGGTATGATAAATCTCAAGTCCAATGTCACTACTGTAAAAAATATGGGCATTATATGAATGAGTGTAGAAAGAAGCAGTATGATAATAATAGACAAAATGCAAATTTTTCAAGAGAAGGTCAAAATCAGGATTCAGATAAGAGAATAATGTTTTTAGCTTGTAATGTTGCTCAAGCAAATGAAAAAGATGTATGGTTTTTAGATTCAAGCTGTAGCAATCATATGACAGGGAATCTAGAAATGTTTTCAAGTTTAAATGAGAATGTAAAGTCTGATGTTACATTGGGTAATGACAACAAAGTGTCAGTCAAGGGAAAAGGAGATGTCAATATTCTAACTAAACAGGGGGAGAAAAAGTATATTTCAGATGTGTATTTTGTGCCTGGTCTGAAACATAACTTAATGAGTGTAGGGCAATTGGTTCAAAAAGGGTATAGAGTAACCTTCAAGAATGGTCTATGCACAATTTTAGACAAATACCCAAGCAACCAGCTTATTGCAAAAGTTAGAATGACAAACAACAGAATGTTTCCCTTAAAGATAAGGCCAGATTTGAATATAAATTATGCTCAAGCACAACACTTAATGAATTCACAAGTGGGTAGAGAAGAAACTATAGCAGTAGTGCAAACAATCTTTCAAGCTGAGATAAAAGATGAAAACTCACTATGACACCTGAGATTTGGGCATCTCAACTTTGGAGGTTTAAATTTACTTCATAGGAAAGGCATGGTCAAAGGACTACCTTTAATAGAAAAACCAGAAAGGGTATGTGAAGGGTGCATTTTAGGAAAACAACACAGAGAATCATTTCCAGCAGGAAAGTCAACTAGAGCAAAAGCCCCTTTGAAAATTATACATCTCGTGATTTGTGTGGACGCAAACAATCTCAATAGGTGGTAGTTTCTTATTTTCCGACATTCATTGATGATTATTCAAGAAAACAGCATGGGTTTATTTCTAAAGCAGAAAATGTGAAGCAATTCCTGACCTTGTCACGCGACAAGAATTTGGTTGAAAACGAGTGGTTAGTTATATTAAAGTGTTGAGAAACGCATAGAGGTGGTGAATATATACAGAGTTTTTAATTTTGCAAAGATCAAGGAATTCACAAAGTCACAACGATACACAATCTCAAATAAAATGGAGTAGTCGAAAGGAAAAAATAGAACAATCCTCCATGGAAATGGCTAGAAGCATGCTGAAAAGCCAAATGAATACACAGAATCACTTTGTGCAGCCTATATAATGAATAGGTGTCCAACAAAAAGTGTCATGAATATAGTACCCAAGAAGCATGGGATGAAGAAACACGTTGTTACCACATGAGAGTATTTGATGTGTAGCATATGCACATGTGCCCCATGAATTGAGAAGGAAGCTAGATAACAAAGGAGAAAAATGTATATTTGTTGGATACAAAGTGAAATAATCCAAAGCTTATAAGCTCTATAATACAATAACAAAGAAAGTTATAATCAACATAGATGTACAATTTGTAGAAGATGAAGCATGGGATGGAAGCATAGAGAAGACAGTCAATATTTCAGCCAGTATACCTCAAGAGGAGAATGAAGTTTCAACATCAACAAATATTCCAGTTATTGTGACTCCTACCACTCCCATTCAAGCTCAGCAAAGTAGTCCACAAGTGACACTGGCATCAACTGTAAGAACAACCTCATGCATTCAAGGAAGCAGTCCAACAAGAGGACAAAAAACACCATCTACAGCAGGACCATCAGGTCCACTTTCCACAAGTTCAAGTGATATGTCAAATCCTACATTGGCAAGTCTGAGAAGACAGAAAATCAGAAGCATAAGAGATATATATGAGCAAAATGAAGGTGAGAATAATTCAGATCAGATTTCTCTTTGTGCATTTTACTCAAATAGAAGATCCACCATTTTAGATGCAAATAAAGATGATAAATGGTAAGTGTTGGATGAAGAGATTGAAGCAATTCGAAAAGAATCGACATGGGAACTAGTCACTCTTCCAAAAGACAAAGATGTAATCGAGGAAATGGATTTATAAAACCAAATTGAATGAAAAGATGAAGTTCTAAGCTACAAAGATTGGTTGTAAAGGGCTATTCACAACAGTCCGAATTGATTACAATGAGACATTTGCACCAGAAGTACCCATTGATACTATCGTATCGATTTTAGCATTAGCAGCTCGGCCGTATATGATCAGGACTTCAAATGGATGTGAAGTCAGCTTTTTTAAATGGTTATTTAGAAGAAGAAGTTTATGTGGATCAGCCACCTGGGTATGAAATTCTGGGTCAAGAAGACAAAGTTTACAAATTGAAAAAGGCACTGTATGGATTGAAACAAGCCCCAAGAGCTTGGTACAGCAGAATAGATAGTTATCTTTTGCTGAATGGATTTAATAGATGTAGCAGTGAGCCCACACTGTATACAAAAATGAATGAAGAAGGTGAAATACTAATAGTATGCTTATATGTGGATGATTTAATTTTCACTGGCAATTTGTCAATTGATCTGTTCAAGGCAGACATGAAGAAAGAATTTGAAATGATAGACTTAGGGTCCGATGGAAGTATTTTGGCATTGAAGTGGAATCAAAATGAAAATGGTATTTTTATTTCACGTCAAAAAATACGCAAATGACATTTTGAAAAGGTTTAATATGATGAAGTGCAAACCAGCACCAACACCTACAGTGACAGGTCTAAAACTAAGCAAGGATGATAGAGGGTCTAATGTTGATCCAACTTTGTTTAAGAGGCTTGTTGGAAGTCTCATGTATCTCACAACCACAAGGCCAGACATTATGTATGGAGTAAGTTTGATTTCCAGGTTTATGGAAACACCAAAAGACACCCATTGGAAAGTAGGGAAGAGAATTTTAAGGTATGTAAGTGGAACAAGAAATTTTGGCATCAAGTATTCAAGTTCAGATGAGTTCAAACTCATAGGATACATAGACAATGACTGTGCTGGCAGCATTGATGATAGAAAAAGCACGTCTGGGTATGTATTTAATTTTGGGACTGGAGTTGTCTCATGGTCTTCAAAGAAGCAACCAATAGTTTGTCTTTCATCAGCCGAAGCAGAGTATGTGGCAGCCACAAGTGCAGCATGTCAAGCAGTTTGGATGAGAAGAATTTTGAAAGAATTGCAAAATGAACAAATGGAGGCAACAAAAATTTACTGTGATAACAATTCAGCCATAGCTCTTTCGAAGAATCCAATTTTTCACAAGAGAAGCAAGCACATTGATACCAGGTATCATTTTATCAGAGAATTAATTAATAATGGTGATATATTTTTAGAATTTTGCAGATCAGAAGAGCAGAGTGCAAATATTTTAAAGTCACTGAAGAGATAATTTTATTTTTCGTAGGAACAGATATTGGGCATGGTGGACAATGCGCTATGCTTAAGGGGAGTGTTGGAATATTAACCCCACATCCCTCGCCAACCACGCCTCGCTATATCGCAATCAATAAATTAGCCATTGCGATACCGTGGGAGTCTACCGTAGCTTTTTGTTTTATCTCAACCGCCTGATGTCACCTCCAGCCAATGCCCGCTATATCGCAATCAATAAAATATTCATCGCGATATCACGGGAGACTCCGTAAAAGTTTGTTTTATCTTTAACCGCCGCAGTTTACCGGGCCGTCAACTAACCGCTGCCCGCAATATCGCAATAAAGATTTTAACCATCGCGATACCGCGGGGAACTATGGAGAAAGCCGCCACCGCCAGGGAATTAATATTTAAGTTTTTATATTATGAAAAGGACATTGTATTAAATGCATTTTGACGGGGGAAAAATTAGTTAGGTGATTTTGAATTTAAATTGTAATTTCGTTCCCTCTCATCCGTGAAAATCTTTCACGTGACTTTTTACCTGCAGCATATATTTTGTAATTGTAATTTATTTTAAAGAACAGAGGAATGTGAATGTGAGCAAAATATACCACTCGCGGTGTTGAAAATAATACGGTGTTTTATTTTTTTTACCGTAGTGTGAATTTTATTCCTGCACTTCGTGAGCCAAGAGCACTTGATTCAAGCTCAAGCTGATCATATGTTTTGTAGTTTCTTAGGATTTGTTATCTCTCTGAGTAGAAGCTGTTGAAGAGGTTCTTTGAACAGGCTCTTTTCCGTAATTTCTTTCTATCACTCTCCAGGTCTCTTAGTTCTTATTCCTTAGCAGTAAATCCAACCACTGAATTTGTCTCTCAAGAAATGATAGACTAGACTACTGCCAACTGGATCCACAAGTCTGTGTACAACCACAACTTCATCAATCTGCTGTTGTATGCCAACTGTTAGAAATTTTTTAAATAAGCAAGAAATGTAAGCAAATATTGCTATGCATGCTCTTAAAATGAAATAGCCCAATAGCCCATGAATGTATTTTACTGCAACGGATGGTTGCATAGTTGGTTGCATATAGGACTGTCCTCCAAAATAGATAAGCATTGGACGCCTACAGATAAGCCAAATGAAAATTAAAAACATGAAAATGAGTGGCGAAAAAGAAAACAGGTCTTTTAACATGAAAATGAGTGGCGAAAAAGAAAACCTTCTATTGCAGGGTTTATACTGAAGGTGACTTTCAGATGTTCTTTTGAGTAGCCACAGGGGGTGATATCGAGTCAATGTAAAACTGGGACATCTCAATAAAATGTAATAATATTTTTTCTCTGTATATTGAGAATAACTTTACATATTGTTGAAGAGCCCCTGCAGAGATGAATATATCGCTGTGTATTTAAGTATCGGAGTTTATCTTCTGATCCATAAACCTTTTGAATGGTAAAATTTGTTCATGTGTGTATATTTATATGCTGGATTAACAGTTTTTCTTTCTCATATCTCATATTGGAGATAAAAATTAGGGGCATTTGTGAAGTTCTAAGAATGCCAAATAATTCTTCCTAATCAAAATAGAATAGTTTTTAAGAAAATGATTATCATTGAAATTGAGATCATTGCTAAATTTCCTTCAGATTAAAAATATTCCCAAACACTGTGGATGTTGTGAGCTTCATATTTCTTTGCGTCACAGGTAATATAATTTAAGTGATAACCCAGCCATTACACCTGAGAATAGAATTCATACGATCCAATCACTTCAACCAAGCCTTCTAACATTATTGAGATTTAAACCTGCTGTAGATAATGTAAAATTCAATCAATTCACAAATGTAGTAAAAGATGTGAATGTTGTTGTATCTAATAAGCCTTGAACTTAACAGTTAAGATTGGTTTGTATCTGTGTAAAGGGTTTAGTTATTTAGAGTTTAAACATTGCTGGTAGTTATTGAAGCTTTAATTTATTATTTAAAATTAATCTTTTAATAGTAAATTCGCTTCTTGCAAGAATCAAATAAGTTCTTCATTTGATAACTGATGCATGCAGAAAATTCCAATGCAAGTTAAAGGTAAAATATGTAGTAATTGTTGAATCAATCCTACTCATCCCAAGAGATTTGAGGGTTAAAATTTAAGTTCACATTAAGAAATAATATCAAATGAAAAACTTGTGTGATTTTTCCAAGAATCAAACTTACTATAAAAAAATAATTTTAAATAATAAATTAAAATCTCAATACCTACCATCAATATTTATGTTCTTTAAGAAATACAATCCAATATTAACTTGAATAACTAACACAAATGTTAGAACCTTTTAAATAATACAATTTGACATTAATTCTAAATAACTAAACCCTGTATGCAAATATAAACCAATCACGGAGTTGACAGTATGAGTAGGGAAGAGGACGTAGTAGTTGTGCACCCTAACTTCACGCTTCTCAAAATCCTACGTGGAAATTTCAAATCACTCCAAATTTTTTACAGCGGCTTATTGGCAAGTCCCCTGCTTATAACTTTCATTTCAATGCCACATCATCAAATACGATGCCACATGAGCATGCTTTTTTGTCAATGTGTCCAAAAAGGCCCAAAAAAAAGTGTTATACTTGTGCATTCACACCATGGGTATTTGAGCATTGATGTGGCATCACATGATTGGTTGCTTTTTAGATCAAAAGAATACATTTTTTTAAGCTAGGGTAGTCATGTCACAAATATTGGACATTATATAAACAACTACTATCACAACTATTCAAACATGCTCAATTGCTGAGTCCGCTCCCCTAACTTCAATCTTGAAGTTCGAAATCATCTAAATTATTTTACAGCACTAAGCAAGAAAATTAGCATCGTGTCCCAACCTAAAATTTGGTGTTATTGAAGAAATTATGCTAAAGTTATAAAAAGGTTGTGCACATTTAAGCATATAAAGCAATGTGTATGTTTATTCAGTATTAAGCTACGGTTTAGATTAAATTTGCTAATTTCTTGAATTCTTATAGTCTTCATCTTTTCTAAAGTACATTATAATTATCAAACTCACATTTTAAAAAAAAAGTCATGTTTTGTTACATATCAATAAATCTAAGAGAGGTCTTTATCAAGACATAATTGGTCAATTAACTATTTCTATAAAGAGAACTAAGCATGCTCAAGACATAGGTATATTATCTGATAGATTACATGACAAAGTAGAATTGATCAGAGACGTTATCCATGTTACTAGTTGAGACTTTTTCTTGTTCTATTATAATCATGTAAAAAGCTCTGCCCCCATCTCAAATATATAGAGGATAGAATGAGGTAAACTAGTTGTGCTAAGAAAATATCAAAAAAACTTTACATATGTAAATAGTAAACAATATGGACCATAATCTAGGCGATTGAAATCAAGAGCAAGAAAGCATTTCTTACATTGAATAGAGATATGGTGGTAAATTATATTTTCAATTTAAACCCCTAGGAAATTTATGAAATTGATTTCAATGATCTATGTTGAGAATATGTTAGAGACAAGAGCTATTATACAATAAAATGATGCCAAATCATCAACCCAAGAGTTCAAATAGATTAAAGCTCATTTCTTCTAATGAAATTGAACCATTCAATGCTAACACTTGTAAAGAATATTTTAGAATGACCTACATTTCTTTGTGTCAATTATTAGGAGTCAATTATAAAGTACAAATTCCAATAACCATGATGATAATTGAAATAGACATCCAACATATATATAAATAGATTTTTTTGACTTTGTCTCCTTTATGGTGAATAATGTACATCGAGAATTAGTGTCCTTAGAGGTTGATAAAAAAATCCCCTATTTTAAATGGTATTCCATATTTTTCTATATAATGTTATACTTACGGAAGAACACATGGGGAACACTCTAAAATTTATAGCTACATCACCAGATAGTACAACTATTCCAATTCAAATGAGGAATTACTTATTGAATGCACATTGCCAAAATTTTAACTATGGTGATTTTGAGCTATGCTTTATTTAAAGAATGTTGCATATGCTTGGATAAACGAGAAGTGGTTTATGTAAGAGTTTCAAGAATTTCTTGAGGCTAACATTGTTTGGTCAAGAGACAAATTGTGATTATAATTGGGAAGAATATGTTTCCACCAGGATAGGATAGTTATCAGTCTATAGAGAAAAAGTGGAGCCACATGCCCTCCATTTTTGGGTCCCTGATAGAGTGAATTTTCATGAAGTATTCCCAATTAAATGAATTTCATAAGACTCATTTGAGCTAACATAGGAAAGGATCATTGTTTCCATCTAGACTATTATTATTTTTACTTCACCATCATTTGTCAAAGAGGGTCTTAACCATTTAGGGTCAAAATTAATGGAATATAAAATGTTTTCAAGGAATGGCATGAAATTTTATAGGTAGATAGTTTGATTGATAACAAGTGCTAGAAAAGAAGTGGGGAGATTAGGGTATGAACACCAATTTGATTGATTTGAGGATCTAATAATAAATTGTAATACAAAAGAAGAAATTGATAAAAGGAGAAATGGTTGGGTAAAATTCTACTTGGGAGAGAAGAATATATTTTTCCTTGATGTTCACTTGGAGCATTTAAAAAATCAAGGATCATGTTCTCATAATGAATATGATGTTGGAAAACTCAATAAATTTGGGATTCATGCCCTCAACAACTATTTAAAATGCAGACACCAACCCACCACATTCCAATAAAATATGTTCCAATAATTATAAATGAGAAAATCCCTACAAGAAGGGTTCTACATAATAAAATTCAACTATTATTTGATTATGACATCACTAGAGCTAGGGGCAAATGAGGAAGAGTATCAAAAGATAGTGTCAATCAAAGCATCACCTTAAAAGCCTAGTTTCAATGACTTTCCTATTGAAATGAAACTACTAAACTTGGAAGAATGAGAAAAGGTAGTCTAATATGTCAAGGCCCTAGATTGTGAAAAATTTCTTTCAGATGATGAATTTATCAAGTTTGACGAATTTAAATTGATGTTAACCAAAGGAAAAACTAATATTGATATCCAAAGCACAAAATTAAAATAACAGTAGAAAGAAGAAAATGTTGAAGAAGGTGTCTTCCAAAGCATCTAAAAGCAATTAAATTTTTATCTGTCAAAAATGATACCAAAGGGAAGGAGACTAGTTAAGGAAAGTGGTTTCTATTACTACCAAGATGGGATATAGTCCCTTATTGTATTAGATACGACCATGAGGCAAGACACTAGTGAGGATGTTCTAGAAGAAGAAAAAGCCAAGGATCTCTAGTTTTATTTTGGTTATAGAACAAGGTATGAGACACTAGCCATCTAGGATACCACCCCAAAACACAACAAGCCTCAAGTGGTCTAGGATGTAAACAAATTAAAGGGAAATTTAATTGCGAGAAGATTAAGTGATGAAAATTCAAAACAAGTTGCTTCTTTAGTAGCTAGCACTACTCTTTTTAGTGAAGCTAATACCAATAAACTATAAGGATATTTTGAAAAATTGCAAACAATACAATACTTTTATATAAATAGAATAAGGTTAAGTCCATGGTTGTATATCATAGGCTTACTTTGACTAAGGTTGAAACGCCTTCTACTTCTATATACACCATGTCATAATAAGTGTAGTGTAGGAAAAAGTATCCCTTTTTTCACACTTAATTTGGGAATAATTCATATTAAATAAGCCTAATGTTGTCTTGATTTAGTGTTGTAATGTGTTTTACACATTCACATTAAGTTTAGGGCCCTCTTAAACTAAATGGACTTAATTGTGCCTTATTTAGGGTGTTGTAAAGTGTATCTTTACACTTTCACACTAATCTAGGGATTTATTGATTAATTGGGCATATTTATGCCTTAATTGAACTTATTTTGCATCCATAAGCCTTATTAATTGCATCTTTCTGTGGATAATCCAGACACTTATCAAATAACCAATCATATTTTAGTATTTGAGGTTGTGTGTTCTAGATCTAATGATCTAGGACTCATATGCCACCTTGGGTGTATGAGTCCCACTAAGGTCTTGGGACTTGATTTCAAATTGCACACTGAACAAGACATACCTAAAAGTATGTGCCCTAGGTTTTAGCCAATAGGACTCATATGCCACAACTAGCATATGAGTCCCGCTTTAACCAGGACCTATTTTTAATCAAATTCTTGATAATATTTTATTATCCTAGATCTAACATGTCAGCTTGTAGTGTTATAATTTCAGGAATCTTGGCATAAACAAGTATAAAAACAAGGTTATTTCACATAATTTCTCCTAACAAGAGCTAGCAATTTTGATTCAAGAATCTTAAGACTTCAGAAGAGTATTAGAGAGTATTCAAGAAGGAATTAAAGGGAAGATTTGTAGAAGATTATTGCAACATTCAAGATCCATTATCATGTCAAAGGCTTGATGCACCATGCATGTGGTTTTGAGCTAATATTGTGATGTATTGTTCAAGATCAATTCAAGTATTCAAAGGTATTATCTTTCATCAAGAATCATGATCAAAACCTACATCCATTGAAGCCACTTCATGCTTGTTTGTAAATCTACAAGGTTTCAAACAAGGTTCTATTGTTTCATCTTATGTGTCATGTTTCATTTTTCATTAGGGTTTGATTACCAAATTGGGGTTTGACCAAGGAAAACCCTCATTCCCTAACAAAAAAATATTTTTTTTCCCTCCCTTTGTGTGATTGCAGGTTTTTAGGTTGAAGAAACAATGGATAGGAAGCCTTCAAAAGTACCAAAATAACAAAGTTGCAAAAGTTGTCGAATTCGTCATAAAAAGTTTTCAAAGCTCATAGAAACTCATATCTAGAGAGATATATTCAACCTATTTACATGAAACTAGTAGGAAAGTGCTTATTTAATCCATCTTTAGAGGCCCACAAAGTTCTGCTTCATAATTCTACTCCTGTGACACTTTGTGACAAAATAAGACACTTTGCAATAGTTTGGGCATATGAGTCCCAATACTACCTTTTTACCAGATTTCAACAAATCTAGATTAGTCACTAAGAGATTCCAGATCCTACCCTAAAACCCTATATTGGTACTAAATCACCCATTTTGGCACATGAGTCCCAATACACCTCAAATACAGCAATTTTCATGGTTTTCACATCTTGCTTAGTCATCTTCATTTCTCCAAGTACTTCTTTGTTTTATTTTGTTTATCGGTCTAATTACATTCTTTCAAATTCCATTTTCTAAGTCGTGTAGTTATATTTTTGTGTTAATGTCATTTCTTTCTTTCTAAGCATTTACTTAATGGTGAACCCTTTTATTTAATCATAGCAAAGGAGACCATGTAGCAATCTCCTTTCCTTATTGGATCATTAGGTTGAGATCTCTAGGGTTTCCTTGAATGAACTAAGAGTGATATAGGCAGTCCTTATCCCTTGTTCCATCTCCTAAGAGGTGGAGTATCCTATTTCCTTCTGTTCATTTTGGTGAACCTAACCTTTGAACCTTTTATTTTTTATTTGGAATGCATCATAGTCCTAGATCTAGCTTACACTAACTTTGCATTAGATCTTGCATTAGTTAATTTTCATTTAGCGCTTTTAAATTATGCATTAGTGAAAGTTCATAAATGTTTCATTTTTTGCATCTTAAATCATTTAATATCACTAAAAATCTATAATTGCACATAGTCAAGATAGCATACAAACCAGAAGCCTTAACATTCACTCAAAATTTGTTAAATTTGGTGCAAAACATGTAATTGGGACTCATTCACTGATCTGGGTGATTTAGTCCCTGTACATGTGTTTTTTTCCCAAATTTCTAGAAATTTTGTGTTGTGTGTTTTTCACTGTTTGAACCCTCTAAAAACCCTAACTAGGACTCATACGCCCCTATAGGAAATTTAGTCCCAGATCAAACCTAAAACTACATTTTATAGCATTGAAAACCTTGTTTATATGTTTTTGTTTGTTGTTGTTCGATATATATTTCAATTTGTTGAGTTTTTGTTTCATTCATTTCATTGATCTAGCTTAATTTCAAAATTACATTTACATATTTCATTCTAGGTCATTGCAATGCATTTTAAATCTCTTTCCATTTTGAGTTTGTATAGATTACTTTTCACAAATGTTAGTATCTATCTTTTCCAATTTTGCAAAGAAAAATTTCATCAATAAGCATGTTAGTCATTCATTCAATACATTCCCTAGTTATGAGAGTCTCTTAGTGCAATAAAGTGAAAATGTTGGCACTTGCCTTAAATCTACACCCCCTCCTATCTCTCCCATTTGTGGGAATGATGTGATAGAAGAGGATACAATGATAGATAACCATGACGATCATAGTTGTTCTTCTCTTGATACCTCTCCTATTAGTGACAAAGGTATCTTGGGCATGAAAGAAGGTGCAATCATTGAGAATCATGAAATTCTTGTTTATATTTCTCCTTGTCCCCCTTGGAAAGATATTATGACACTAGCTGATGAGATCATTGCCACTATTTTACTTAGTCTACATTCCCTTCACAACACCTCCCCTACTTGTGAGAATGCTTTAGTGAAAGAAGATACAATCAAAAACAATCATGAAAATCACATTTGTGAGGACATGCTCTAGTGTTAAAAGATCCAATGATTGAAAGTTATATAGAAATATTTCTCTCCTTCCTAATGTCCCTAACATTTGGAATTACCTATTCAAACAAAAGGATCCAATCATTTGTAAGCATGAAAACCATATTAGTTTTCCTTCTCCTGATACCTCCCCTATTTGTGATGAAGCTACTTTACAAAATATAACCATGGAATGTGAGGAACCTCTTGTTTTCCCCTATCCAAAAAACTCTCCTACTAGGGTAGATATTAGGGCACAAGAGAATAAGACCTTGGAGAAAAGGGATGAAATCATAGACAATCATAACAATCAAATTGAGCCTTTCCTAATATATCTACTAGTAATACAGAAGAGATTTTGATGTTAGAAAATCTAACCATTGATAATTCCCTTACTTGTCATGAAGTCATTTTAGAAGAACCATCCTTTGAATGTCATGAACATCTAGTTTGTAGTGTTGAAAATATGGGAACCTTGCAACATGAGCATGAAGTCTCTTGATTGTTCCTACGTTGTCATTGATGTCAACATTATTTCAACATGATGGGAAGCATATTTGGTATACCGGAAACATTCTCTATTGTTGAGTTAGTATGTTGGTTTTTGAATCCAAAATTCACCACAAGATGAGATATGATTCTACTCTCTTAATCTCATTATTATGACGCATTCAAAAATCTATATCCAAGATCTTGAGAATTTTTGTGTTGCATATAAAAATTTATCAATGATAGAGTTTAACTTTGTACACTATAGTTGTTTTCTTGTTCATTATGCTAGTGTGAGAGACTATGCATATTCTTAGAAACAACATTTTGGTGTTGTGGTTCTAATGGTGATCTCTTTCATGTTAATGTGATGAGAAACTAAAGTAATGTCAGATCCAGAATGTGTCTTACTTGAAGTGTGTGTTGGTTTGGAGTTTTTGTTATTAGGTCCTATTCTTGGTCGACCTAATATATGGCATGTATTAAGAAGAAGAATTATTCTTTGCAAATGTTGTTTGGATCCCTTATAGATCTACATCAACTTGATATAATACACCACACGAATAAAAATAATTTAAATCTTATATGGTGCCCACATGAGTTATTTTTTATTGGTTTCCTTACATCTAATTAGGCCAACCTAATTGATGTCTAAAACATACTTGTATATATATAATACTTTTTTTAGTTGATGAGAGAATGCATGTGAATATAAGTGTGTGTGAAAAGGGGAAAGGATGTGTGAGCTTAAATGATATATCAATTGTGAGCAGCATATTGTTGAAGGAGACAATGGTCAAAGAAAAATTGTTATGTGACTACTATGCAAAGTAGTACTTCACATTCAGAGCCTCATTGGAACTAAACATAGCACATTGAAAGTGCATTCCATCAGTTCATACTCATGGCAGTGAACCATATCTTTTGTATCTTGGTGGTTAGCCATTTCATTGTATATTCAAGTTGTGAGCTAATCCTCACCATGGTTTTTCCCATTTTAGGTTTTCAACGTAAAAATATAGTGTTCACATGTATAAAATAATGTGGTGTGTAAGGTAAAAGTGAGTTGTAATAACAACTCGCGTAATTATAGGTGGTTGAATATTATTCTATTATTTGTTAGGTTTGTTAGTACGATTATTTGTTTGTATTATGAGCTATTAAAAATAGTTCATCTATATTAGAGAGTTGTTATAAGATCTCTCCTACAAAATAGGAGAGTCCAATCCTATAAATATGTAATATGCATTCAACAAAAAGAGATGAGAAAAGTTATTTATGTTTAATCATTTTAGTTTCTTACTCTGTCCATATTTTCTTATATGGCATCAGAGTCAGACTGGGTGTAATTCCCTCAAAGGAATCCCCATGAAAATGAGAGTGCCTAGATATAACTTTTGTTGGATAGCGTAGCTAATAGAGTTGGAGAGGATTAATGTTTGTGTGTGCGTTGTTTAGTTGTTTAGTGTGCATTGTTTTTCTTTTTTTATCTACAAATCATTGTTCGTGGCTTAGTCTGTATCTTAATTGGAGTAGTGGGATCATGACAGATGCATTATATAATTTGTAGCTTGAACAGAGCTAGAGGCAATTAGATCTAAGCTTTTCTTTGACCGACATTCACATAGATCTTTGTATTGAGGACTCGAAGAAAACGTCATTCTAGTCGTTTTCCGGCCAACCTCAAAACCTGGGCGAAACTCGATCATTAGATAGAAAATATTTAGTTTTCAGATTGAAAGGTTGGGGGATCTAATTTGAAAAGTTCAATTTCTCCAAGTGTTCATGTGTTGGATAATCGCATCAAGTATATCACCATAATCTTCAATATTTGCTAAATCTTCCTTTGCTACGAGGCATTTATTTCCTTGATCATCATTGGCTTTCTCTATTCAAGGCAGCCGCATTATATTTTTTTGTGGTGACTGCATCTTGATCTCACATTTTTGAGCTTTGTGTTCGAGAGGCATTGAACATAGAGGCTTGTATCTTGTGGTTTCTAACCCGAGGATGGATTTATTTACAAACTTCATTATTTGTGAATACTCGATGGAACCCTATCTATGATGTTGCAGCTATCCTCACATAGATATTCAGTCTTTACTTTGTGATCCAAATCCAAATTCTCTAGCAAATTTAGATCTTGCCTGAATGTTAGTGAAAACAAATGGGAAGAGTCATAGGTGAATGTTTACGTCGACGAAGATCTGTCATAGGTGGCACCACAAAATCAATTTGAACTAGAAGTTATTCGCGGTGGTGTTGGCCCTCGTAGCCTCGACCGTGCCTTCGCTTGTGATGGCGCAAGGCCATAGGGTGGAGAAGGTTCCCAAGTTGACCCTTGAGCTGGATAATAGCGTTCATTAGATTAGAAATTAAAGTTGAGTTTCTAATAGTTTTATTTGGTAGGATTCTTATTGTCTAAATGTTATTAAGTCAAGTTGTAAATTATGTTTAGAATAGGGTCTAGATTTTTTTTCTTTAAGATATAAGTCATTGATTGTCATATTATTAAAACAAGGAACGTCAAAAAATTCTTGTGCAAAAGTGTCAAAAATATAAAACTAAAAATTGTCTCAATTGTAATTGGATTCACTATCGCTTGTACACAACATCCATCTTTGAGGGGGGCCATCTAACAAATTAATTCTCAAAGTAAAATTTTCTAACTAAGTAGCAAGACATTGGAGGTAGGATGCAATGGAGGAAGCAGGACAATCAACGTCCTCTCGTCAGTCACCAACGATGGGGCCACTCATCAGCTTTGGTGGCATTTCAATTTTTATTTTTTTTAGTGTTTTTGGTTGTGTGAATAAGTGGAAATTTCACTTTGTGGGGGGGGAATAATACACAATGTTCCATTCCTAGTTTGTGATATGTATGTTGATTTTTCCCCTAATGTTCAAGCATAGTGGTGAACAAAATCACTAGAGTAAGTTAGTTCATAGATCTTGAAAGGGTTTGTGGGAGGATCCAGAAAACCACACGAGGTGGACAATTGATGGGTTCTTGTTCATGACAAGGTTTGTGGTAAGCCTATTTAAAACAATGGAAGGATAGAGACTTTTATTTGAATCAAGATCATGAGCCACAAGAGTTGGTATACTATAGTTGGAAGTGCTAAGGTGGAGAATGTGGACATCATCAATATTCTAAACAATTATATATAGGAGAGTAGTTGGCTACAAAGATCCTCTGACTATCAGACTTCTTGGAAGTATAGTCAGCCAGTGATAAGTTCACTACAAGTGAAAGCGAGATAAATTCTCGTATGTAGGTGATCATGTGCAACAAGATCCAAATAGTAGCAAACCTAAAAGTATGCATAGGTATACGATTCTATTTCCAAGTTGTGTGATTATCTTTCTTTCCATGTTCACACTAAGGGGGTGTTCGGAATTAGTGTTCACATGCATAAAATAATGTGGTGTGTAAGGTAAAAGTGAGTTGTAATAACAACTCACATAATTATGGGTGGTTGAATATTCTATTATTTGTTAGGTTTGTTAGTATGATTATTTATTTGTATTATGAGCTATTAAGAATAGTTCATCTATATTAGAGAGTTGTTATAGGATCTGTCCTACAAAATAGGAGAGTCCAATCCTATAAATATGTAATATGCATTGAACTAAAAGAGATGAGAAAATATTATTTGTGTTTAATTATTTTAGCTTCTTACTCTATCCATATTTTCTTATAGTGTTGATGTGTTTTGTGTTGTGATGTTCATTTCAATGTCTTCATTCTAGTTTGCAATCATATGTGCTTTAATAATTGGGTGCTTTACATCTAAATGGTTTTATGGAATACTGATTCACCCCCCCTCTCAGTATTCCAAACTATCAACATGTATTTCTCCTAAAAACTCTCCTACTACGAAGGATATCATGGTGCAAAAAATGAGAACATTGACACATGTCTTCCAAACAATGATGATGTGACTTAGATGAAGATGATGGATTGACATTAGAATCTCCTTCACTAAGAGAATTTAATGCAAGCTAGTATCAACTCATCGTATACCAACCTTCAAACAAACCTCAAACTCAAAACAAACCCATCCTCATCCTCGAACCAGCTAAGAATAATGTTTTGCAGCAATCAAATTATAACACCATTGCTCATACATATAAAACTAGAAACAATCTACAACCAAGACAAACACCTTCAACATCCCTCCCATTTCCCAACCCTATCTTACCTTGTCCTCATTTTCCTTCACAAAGTGGAAAGGAGTATGATCTTGTTGAACAACTTAAGAAAACTCTTGCTAAAATATCATTATGGGACCTTATTCAAGCCTCCCCTCATTATCATAACATGATTCAAAATTCCTTACAACAAGTTCCTACCCCACCTAATGTGTAGCCAAATGACATAGCAGCCATGATTCGAGGAATGAATGTTGACATTATTTTCCACCAAAGTGAGCTCCCTCCTTTGGAAGTGCAAAAACAATATGAATCTTTCATGATAATAGCTATTTACAATAGGATAGGTATAAAGTGAACCCTTGCTGACTATAGCTCAACTCTTAATGTGTGAAGTGTAACCCTTTTGGATAGAATTGGTGTGGATAAATCAAGAATTCAACCTACCTCTTTATCTATTCAAGGGTTTGACAATGTAGGAAAACAACCACTTGGAGTGATCATATTGCCTATTACAGTTGGAAAAGCCACATTAAAAACTCCTATTCACATTATGCCTCATGATCTTTCATACAACCTCCTTTTAGGAAGACCATAGATTCATGAGATGTAGGTTGTTCCTTCTACCCTTCATCGTAAAATGAAGTATGTCTACAAAAAAAAGTGTATACAATCGATGTCGACTTTGAACCAAACAGTTGTTTGAACATTGGCAAAGGTAAGGAAAATCCTTTGAAAATATTGACACCAACTACACAAGTAGAACCCAGGCAAGAGAAAGAAAAAGAAAAGCATATTAGGAAAGTCATGAAGTTACTAGAAGATGATTGGGGTTCCTTGGATTTCACATCAACATTCATGGGAGAATATAAGATCATAAACAGAGTTTGAAAAGGGAAAAGAAAAAGCGGTAATTTCAACACAAAATTCAAAATTATCCACCTCAACCACTTTACAAGAAGTAATCACACAAAAAACTTTGAAGAAGTTAATTATGAGCAACCATCAAATCCAAAAGAAATGAAAAAGATTTATGGAAAAGGTTATGAACTTATGAAACAACTTGGGTATAGTGGAAAAGGATGTGGTGCTAACAAAAAAGGTATTCATATCCCTATAGAGCCTAACACGCAAGAAAATACTAATGTGTTGGATAGGACAACTGAGAAAGGGGGGTGAATCAATTGTCACAAAATTAAATCTTTAAAGCATTCACCAAAATTGATCATTAATATTGCTTAAATGAATAAACATTAAGTGCAAGTGCAAAAATTGAAAACCATTACACAAGCACAACACCAAATTTAAATGGGGGTATGTGCAGGATCATGATGGGCCAAAAAGTGGCAATGGGAAAAAAATTATGTTTTTCATCAACCCAAAAACACGAAAAATTCCGAGTTGAATTTTT
The DNA here is from genome assembly GCA_007258455.2 of Sequoia sempervirens. Classification (NCBI taxonomy): domain Eukaryota; kingdom Viridiplantae; phylum Streptophyta; class Pinopsida; order Cupressales; family Cupressaceae; genus Sequoia; species Sequoia sempervirens. The sequence continues at coordinate 3,920 of VDFB02153010.1, read as the reverse complement.
TGTGGCTTGGATGTCAATACATTGCTCCAAAGCAATTCCCAAACCAAATATTTCCATATCAAATATCCATTTGAGGAATATATATATATATATATATATATATATATATATATATATATATATATATATATATATATATATATATATATATATATATATATATATATATACTGTTAAATTAATTTTACACACGTTCATAGGCAAGTCATGAGTGCACAGTGAGGAGGCTTTTCACATAACAAATATCTTATTTATAGCCAATATCCATTTTGAAAGGTTAGATTTTGGATTTTTCTTTGCTTCAAGATCAAATTTTGAATTAGATTTGTATAATTTCAGTTAGTTTTTTATGGATTTTTTTTTCAAAATAGGGTTTTTGATTGAATTTTTATGAAAAACTTGAGTTTAGAATGGATTTTGATTAAAGATGAATGTTTTTTATGGATTTTGATTTAAAAATAGTGTTGTTTATGTATTTGTATTAAAAATTAGAGAATCTTATAGATTTTTGTTAAAAAGTAGGGTTTTTTGGATTTTTTTTAAAAATAGGGTATTTTTACAATATTTTCATTTATATTGTCTAATTTCAATTAGATTAATTAGTTTTTAACTTTAATCAGGCATTATGGTTGCTAAGAATGAAAATGCACAAATTCCAAATGATCCACAACCTCCGCAGCCATCAATTGAAGACATAATTGGTGAAAAAATGCAGCAATTAAGGGGCATTTCTATAGTTTATATGAGAATACCTCAATTATCTGAGAAGTCAAACACATTGAAGGAAATAATTAAAAATATAGAAACTCTCTCAACCCAACATAATTCTTTTCATTTGTGGCGAGAAGACATGAGGGAATATTATGCATGTGTATTGTCTTATGATGATGTGAAAGATCTCGGAATAACCAAAGCCCAAATAGCATATTTATTTGTTAACCCCCACACTGGTTTGTCAATTAATGTTAATAAACCAAAACTTTCTATAAAATGGGGCATGCATAGGAACATTGCAGATAACTTTTGGGATCGTTGGTGTATAGTTTTTGATAAACCACAGAACAACAATTGTGATATACCATTTTACTTTATTAAAAAATTATATGTTGAGTTTGTGTTAGGGCATCATTTCAATTACTTTGACATTAAACCCTTCCAAGGCATTGGTGGAGGTATGCCCTAGGATAGACCAAGGGCAGCTAGAGTAGTCCCACGCCCATATTTTCCCCATCCTCCCTTTCCTCCAGTATATCATCCAGATATTATGTAGGATGCGGCCACATAGACTATCCAGGTTGTTCACTCTTTGAGTAGTCTTTTGATTTTGTATGCTTCTATAGTAGCTCTACCACATTCTGGTGATGTTGGTGATGGCTCGAGTGTTGTTGCATCATCCTCATCAGGTCCACATATTTGTGTACCACATACTTTCTCTATGTGCCACCAGATATGCTTGGGTCCTCTTGTACAGCCTGTCGAGCATCCCTTGGACACTTCTGATTATGACCTCCATGATGTGGACATTATAGATCAGACGCAAGGGAGTGGAGTGCACCCTACATAGTCCTCTCCTGATAGAGAGGGGGACATTGGAGTAGTGACACAGGTAAGATTTAAGTTGTAAATTCATAACTTGCATTTGTTTTTAAATGAATATTAATAAGAGATAGTATAAAGTACTAATATTTATTTACATGGTCTATTTAACAGTTGATGTTTGAGGAGGAGCTCACACAGGTAACTGATAGCACCTGTAGGACCATTTCATTTGGCCTCGACATGCACACAATATATATTTTCACACTCACTTGGTTACATTTTCTTATTATATACTTGCTTGTCATTTGAATTGTCATTAATGAAATTATATAATAACTTATATGTTTATCTTATTTTCCTCTTGTAGGAAATACCTAGTGCAAGTGAGGTGCAACCTTGTCTAGATTTTGGAAGTGCAATGTTAGATAAGGGTAAGGTAATTGAACTCAAATTCGATTGAATTAATATTAAGGTAATTGAACTCAAATTCGATTGAATTAATATTTTTAAGATCTTATATTGATTATACATACATTGACATAGATTGGTAGTTTCATATGTACTTGTCATTTTTATGTACTTGCAGTTATGAGCTATACATCATTGTTGACAATTGCCACAACGCCTGAAGGAGTAGGTATTGGAACACTTCAAGGAGTAGATGTTGAAACATCTTAAGGAGGTGTTGAAACACCTAAAGGAGATAAAGAAAAAGATCAGCCTAAAGAGGTATGTTTTTTTTTTATTTTGTGTTTGGTATTTATATGTTCCTAATACTGACAATTGTATGCTAACTTGGATCAATTTTATGTTTTTGTTCACATATATAGATTGACATTACAAAAGTTGGTTTGGTCGGTTCTTTGAGAGGGGCATATTCTAGGACTCCTGACTCTTTGAAGAGATGGATATTTCAGGTAATCAAGATTTCAATTTTAGAGTTCAATTATAATTTAATGTATATTGATTTTGTTGTTAATTATTTGATTTTAAATCATATAGTATAACTAATATCAATTGTGGTTTGAATTTTTCTTGTGCAACTACCTTTAGAGCCAACGAGTGCTTCAAAGAGGCTCCATTTTGATGATCCACCAAGTGTTTAGGATGAGATAGAAATTTTGGCATAAATTTTGAATAGACATCGAGATGGCATATGCCACATTTTGTAAAACTTTGTTTTAGTTGGCATTGATGCCATTTTTGTATACAAGATACACTCAAGATTATTGGATAATTTGATATATAGAAGTTGACAATCGAAATTTAATTTCTTCCTTGTGTGCATGATTAAACTCTTTGAAAATTTAATCAAGTGAGCAATGGTTACATATCAATGCACAATAGCATAAAAAATAATGGTTGTATTATGTAGTTTATATTCATATCATTGATTACATTGCATTTCACATCTTTCAAACTCAAAGCATTACTTCACATTGCATAACTAACAACTAGATGTTGATAGATGAAAAAAATTCAATTACAATATAGTTTTTACAAAGTCAACCTAAGTAGTTATGCAATTACTTCACATTACATAACTAATAACTAGGATCAGTTGTCAATTGCATTTTCTTGTCATGGAATTTTATGAGACCACATTTCTTTGAGGCATTTTTTCAAACAGTTCACTGCCTTGTCTATGCTACCACATTTTTCATACATGTGTACCAAAGCTGTTTATCAAACAGTTCATTGGCTTGTTATGGCTAAAAGCCTAAAACAAGTTCTTTCAAACAAGCTATGGATTGATGTAGACTAGGGGTGAAATCATATGTGAAAACTACCCTTGACTCGTTTGGACCAAATTTGAGAACCAATAACATACCCCTATCCTAGGCTAGTGAATTAGCCCTCTTTCACAAAGTGAGTTTCATTTAAACAATTGATCTTCACAAGAACACCCCAAATAATCCTGAGTTGTGTCATAAAACAACAAATTCTAAGATTATTCTACACCTACATGTCCTTTAGCAGGTCGTCCCACGAAACTGTTTGTTTACCATGCAAATGCGTAGGGTTTATTGAAAATCCCACTTGCACAACTCCCTAACCATACAACTGACTCAGACACCTTTATTATGACTCCAGTACATGCTTAAACATTAAATACATTCCCCAACTCTCATTGAATTTAACAAACCCTAGGCTAAAAGATCCATTTTCATGCAATTTAAGCAATGATTTGTTTAGGACAACTACAAGACTCAAAAATCATTTCCCCTTTCTTAAATGGACCTGCACACATTCAAATCATATTGTACATAGCCTCTCCACCAAGCCACATGAAAGGTACAGTAGGTGGAGGGCTTCAATAATTCATAATTTACTCAAAATGCAAAATCTGGGTTCACTACCCACCTTGAGAAAACTTGGCA